>BDJD01000924.1:36696-46749 GCA_002564525.1 Rosa multiflora | reverse complement strand
CCATTTTCAGTTTAGGAAAGTTTCTATTTTTCATTTTTGGTAAGTTTCTATTTTCATTTTTAGAAAGTTTCTATTTTGAGTATAGTTTCTATTTTCAGGACCTCCGTGCTAAAAAGTGGAAATGAACGCACGAATGGAAAGAGGAGCTTGCGAACATCAAGACGAACGAGTTTGAGAGAAAACGGCCCACACATTTGAGCAGAAATGAAGAAACAAGCTTTCCTAATCCAACTAGGAAATCCTACGAAATGGAGGAAGGCTTCCCTAGCGAGTTTCCAACGCAACCATGAAAAAGAAATGGAAAAATAATGTGTTTTGCGTTGGAAAGTGAGAAGGCTTGAAAATGAAGCAACGAGGCCCAAGACATTAGGGTTTGTGACGCAAAACCCTAACCCTAGGGTTGCATTGCCGTGAAAACCAAAGGGAGGAGAGAAAAGAGGCGTGAAATATCAAGAGAAAATAAAAGATTACGCAAGAGATTTTCTAGGGTGAAGTTTATGGAAAGAAAAGCACCAAATGGCGTCTAGATGCATTCCTAGAAACCCTAAGTATATTTTGGACGAAACTACAAGAAGAAAATCAGAAAATATTCAAGGTATTTCGGCAAGAATATATTAGGGAATCTTCTTGGAGTTTTGTGATTGGTTGGATGACACACTAGGGCTTATTTGGCAATTTCTCATTGGTGGAAGGCATGTGGAATTATTAATTTAATTCTTTGAGAAAATAAATAGAAAATCACGGCTTGGAGGCCAAGCATAGCCGTCCCCTATATATATGCACCACCCTAGACGTCTCGAGGATCATCTCACTTCTAACCACCCCATAATTCAGAAAATTCTCTCTACGCGAAAGCTCTCTCCATCCTCTAGTGCATTCAACGTTTCAAGCAAGGAAGAAGAAGAAGAAGAAGGAGCCGTGAGCATCATCACCTTGAAGCTTGCTTTCGAGATTCAAGACTCCATACGTTTTATCCTTCATCCCCATCTTCATCTCACGGTGTAATTCAACCTCTTTCTTTGTAATCTTGCTTTGTTTCGTGAGAATTGTTTCTAGTTGACATGTATGTTTGAACAAGGTTTATAATCTGAAATTTTATGATTGATTAAGGATTTTCGATTTCTATGTTGTGATTCCATAGTTGCTTATGTGTGATTGTTCGATTGAATTTGCTTTATAGATAACTTTTGTATTTTAATCTTATGTGGTTGCAAACACTTGGGGTTTTACATGAAATCAACTTTTTGTTTTGTGTAACTTGAATCAAAGTAGTAAAGGTTTTGGACAAAAATCGAATTCAATTGAAGAGGATTGCAATTAGGTGAACTTATTCATACTAAGTTGTACACTTGAGTTGATAGCCTTTCCTTGAACTTCTTGCGTTGAACATGTATGATTGACTAGCTTTCTAGGGTTTGATTACATGTTTGATAGGATTAATCTATGTGCTTTCATTTAGATTAATTAGCGTTGAAAAGTAAAATATGGGAAATCGTTTGCTTTCGAATGTTTCACATGATCAACTCCTTTCACATGACTTGGAAGAACAATATGAAGTTAATTCGAATTCAATCATGAACTTGGTTTTAATCTTTGTTTCTTACATATCATTCTTGTATTTGTGTTTTTGTTTATACTTAGTTTTAATTCTTTTAATTTTCGAAAAACCAAAAACCTAAAAACCCCCCTAATTTCATAAATAGTGTTTATATGTGTAAATATTATACTTTACTTTATTTTAATTGTTTGAATTGTCTTACATTGACAGGTGTACCCTCAATCCCCGGAATAGAACGATCCCTACTTGCTTATACTACTAATGATATTTCTAGGGTTAAATTATGCGCTTCCCAAAAGGCACATCAGCAGTGTAGGATCACTGGATCCTTTACTCCTCTGTTATATCCCTGTGTATAGTAGTACTGCTCTGCTTAACCTTTGGGATTAATTTATTTGAGTTTTGTGTGTTTTACAGGTTTTTGGGTGGTCCATTTTAGAGGTGACTCTACCGAATTTTTGGTAGAGTTATCACTAAGGTGGGCCCCACAGGGCCACCTCGGGTTTCAGGGTGAAATTCGGGGCGGGTCCTGTCAGTTCTCACAGAATCTAAACGTATAAAAAGTCAAACTTCGTAACCCCCTAAAACATGCACTTTGAATAATTATTCGTCCGAAAATAATTCCACTCCACCCTTGAACCACGAAATTGTACAAACGAACACTTTATTAATCTCAGGAAACATTTAGGAATTAATAACAAATTTCCGAGGTCTTACACTAGATCATTCTAATGTAACCCTATTACCACTAGGTCAAGTAACCTAGAGTTTGGACCAAACACAGAATAGAGATTTCCTTGAACAGTAAGCTTTTATGTAAGATCCATGTGTGTATATATATAGTAACAAGAATTTGATGCATTTAGGAGACACATGTATTATGTCACAAGATATACATAGCATTTAGTCAACACAAAAGTCCATGAAGAAAAAAAAATATATATATATATATAGTAACAAGAATTTAATGCATTTAGGACACCGTGTGAGATATATCTTACCTCTATTCCAGTTGGCAAAATTTTAACTATACCTTCCAAGCAAAAATGAGTGGAATGATTGAAGCTTTAATTAGCTCAATCTAAAAAATAATAGCTATGATTCAGATGAATGAGTTGTCCAACTTAGGTGTTTATGAATAATCCCCAGAAAGATTCCTTTTGAAACTTTGTGCAAGTTACCAATTTGTTCTTATTTTGGTTCTCTCTTTGCAGAAACTGAATGCTAAGCTTTTATATTTGATCTCACAGATTCTAATGAGCGTGGTTTTGTTGAAATACTAGGCCTGCTGCTTGATTTCCTGAGGTGAATAAAGATGGATAATGTTGCTTCAGAGAATAAAGATATCCAGTTGAGTAGTCAGAGATCTTTGAAGGATTGAGCTCCAGGTAAGCTTCTTATGGTTGATTGGTTTTAAATTTTGGTACATGCAGTTTTGGGTGACTTTAATGAATTTGGGATCTTCAATTTTGTTTGCATTGTGGAACTCTATAATCCAAGAATACATATTAAGTGATAACCATCATGATGTCCAGCCAAGTAAAGCTCTAACATAACCTAAGGTCTGAACTTCATCTGCAATAACACTAATGTTTGAATTGAAATCATTCAGTTCATTGAACCACAAAGATGTAGACTTTATTAATTTTCATTATAACATAATCAAAAGAAGCATTTGCTTTTCTGCTAGCCAAATCTTAATTGGAATGGAACAACTTGGCCAGTACTTGATGTTACTTCAAAATTGTTGTTTCGTCTGGTTGCAACTTAATTAGTGTTGTATTAAGGTTTAGATAGCAATATCTCACAGAATCAATTTGAAATGGTTTTTATATATTTGCATCCTGTTTGTGAGATAAGCTGCCATCAATCATAATTATATGTGATTACTTACTTAGATTTGTCTTGGTGTTAGATGTTATGTGTCTATTGTTTGTTCGGTTCTGTTTACTTTGATCCCCCCACAGCTGATAGAATGCAAAAGAAAGCATAGTTAATATGTTATTCTACCTAACAGATGGTAGAATATGTAAATGTTGCTTTGGTGTATGAATTTGGACTGCCATGACTAATAGAATGCTAGCAGTCTATAAAGTAGATGTTTCTTTTATCTCGACAATTAGAGTAATCTATCAAACATAAAACTGAGCTGCAGAGCATCCTCTTGAAAAAAGTTGAATTTCTATTACTTGAGCAATGCATCCTAGAATTAATTATATGTACCTTCATGCTAGCAGCTAGCCTCAAAAGTTGCTTACTTAACCTTCTCCTGCTTGCTCAGTCTTTGAGTCTAGGAACAAGCTAAGCTCCAGAAAAGGGCCACTGTTAGTTTCGATGGTGTTGGACAAAACAGAATAAAAAGCTGGCTTTAACAGCAAAACCAAAAAGAGAACTTCGGTGAACAAGAAAAAGTGAAAGGAGGAAGAATTTATTCATTGTAAACAATTCATCAATAATTGTAAATCCCGCAGCAAAGCGCGAGCAATCTTGCTAGTTATTCTACATATACTAAATGTGGATGCACTGTTCATCACAGTTCATGTAACAGTGAAATGACGGTTTTGCCCCCAGCTTTTGACTGAAATTACAATTATGCCTTCTTTTAAAAAAAAAAAAAAAGGAATAACAATTCTGTTTAAAAAGGAATAACAATTCTACAAATTATAGAAAAAGTTGTTGTTTGCTGTATCTATTTGTTGCTAATCTATTATTAACAAAAAAAATAAATTATATTCTATGTAGCGCCGATATTTTTTAGATTACGAGTATTCATCTATTATATATGAAACTTCGAAAAAAAACAAACCCGCAGCATCGCGTGGACACGTTTTCTAGTTATTTACTATATACTAAAGTTCACTTACTGTTCATTTAACAGTAAACAATAGTGAAATGGCTGTTATGCCCTTGCTCGGTCTGTTGGTTTAGCAGTAAAATGGCGGTTCTGCCCCCAAGTTGTATGTTGAAGTAAAAAGGCCTGAGTTTTTGTAGTGTGTTCTGGAAGGGAAGATACTTCGCTGTCCATAACCACCAAGTGGGAGACACGTGTCCCCTTAAGCCAATTAAGCCTTCTACACGCGCTAAATCCCGTTGGTGGCAGGGGCGGATCTAAATAGAAGACTATATGGGCTCAAGCGTAGACAATTTTTTGGGCAAAAAACCACCAAGTATATATCTACTTTCAGTTTCAGCCCATACCCAAAGGGGAAAAAAAAAAAAAACATTGGGAGGTAAAACTCCCGTTCTTCCCCAGCCACAGCCCACAGCAACTCACTTCTCTCCTCTATGGTCAGACCCTCCTCCGCGGCTCCCCATCCAAGCTGAGTCGAGTTCTTCTCCCTGTATGGCTGTATTGATTTTCATTGCAGACTTGCAGTCATGCAGTCATATTCTCCAGCTTTCCCCATCCAAGCTTGCTTTGTTTTCTGATTTTCTCCAAACGGGAGGTATTTCTTTTCTTTCTTTCTAAGTCTCTTGATTGCTTTAATGGGTTTGTTGATGGAAATAGTGGTGTGAGTTACCGTGGTGTTTTGTTTGTTTTGGGTTTTTGGGTTTTGTTAGGTAGCTTTGGTTATGAGCAATGGGGGACTCAGGTGCAAAAGTGAAGTTGATTCGGTGCCCAAAGTGTGAGAATCTTCTT
Source organism: Rosa multiflora (assembly GCA_002564525.1). NCBI lineage: Eukaryota > Viridiplantae > Streptophyta > Magnoliopsida > Rosales > Rosaceae > Rosa > Rosa multiflora. The sequence continues at coordinate 41,551 of BDJD01000924.1, read as the reverse complement.
CCTGAGCTAGCTGATTACTCTGTGTATCTGTGTGGTGGTTGTGGTGCTATTCTTGGTGGTATGGTTTGTTTTTTTTTTTTGGATTCAGTTGTTTGCTTTCTGTTTTTGTTTGTGAGAAACTTCAGAGAAAGATGGGTTTTTTATGTTGAAACTTTTTCAATTACCAAATTGGGGAGTTAAATTTGGAGTCTTTATGATGGTGATAGTTGTGAACTTGTGATTCTTGTAGAAATTTGTGTTTGATTTATGAGAAGGTTAGGAACCCAAATGAGATCAGGGTTTTTGGCCTTGAAATTTGGTATGGTATAAACCCCAAAAACACACACCGACATGAAAAGAACTAATCATTTGGATTTGTGGGGCTGAGTTTTTTATAGCTGAAAAAGACTGCAACTTGCAAAGTTCTTCACTCAACAACGTTCCATCTCCTGTAGTGTTTTCTGCAACCAAAATAAAGCAATTGTTTATTTTTGAAAGAAGTTTGCTCTTTTTTGGGGCGTTTTCTTTGGATTAGAGGATCAAATTTTGGGTTTCTTTCATTTACAGCAAAAAAGAAAAGGCAGATGAGTGGGAGTGGGTGTCTCAGGTTCTTGATGGTCATTGCAAACCAATGCCACACGTCTATGTTCTTCCTTAGCTACCAGCTTAATTTCATAATCAAACCCACCTCAGCTATCAATCTTCACAAGGTAATAACTCTTTCTTTCACAATTCACAAGGTAATGATTAAGAAATTTTTGGGCACTTATAATTAGCCTAGACGGGTTTCAAATCCTGGATCCGCCACTGGTTGGTGGCGCTGTGCTTCATGACGGGGATGGAGGTGGAGGAAGCAAGCATAGTACTGCTGCGAAGCAGGGTAGTACCCCGGAGGAGGATTTTCCGTTACCGGAGACAAGTAAGGAGATATCTCGATCCGCGGTGTAGACTTTGATTGAGAGGGTGGGTGCGGTGGTGGTGACTGGAAACTGGCGATAGGGAGTGGAGAAGGGGTTGAAGATTAAGGAGGAGAAGGAATGAGGTTTGGGGATGGTCAGCTTGGTCGGGGTGAGCAGCCGATAGGGAATGGAGAAGAGAGAAGGAGAACAGAAGAGGAAAAGGGATAACAGAAAGAGAGGGGCCCAAAAAAACACGTGTTGGACCCTGAGTGGCATTGGTCAAGACGGGCTGCCCATGGCTGGTCAGCCAAGTATTTTCCTTCTGGAAGCCTCCTTTCGCTTCATTCTACTTTCAGTTGGGTAGAGAGTGGGAGACTGTGAAAGGAGAAGAGGACCAATCGATCTAGATTCGTTTGGGTAGAAGTGCAGAGACGGAGAGAGATTGTGGAAGGAGAAGAGCAGGAATCGGTGTTGGTTTGGTTGGGAAGAGGTGGGTGCGAATATTTGGATCCAGTTTCAGCAAAAGCAAACTTCCAAGTAAATTTGGATCCTTTAGAGCTTTTACCTTCTTGGGTGTCGTTACCTTGATAACGATTGATTCAATTATTCATATCTGATTATATCTACTTACGCAGGTTGAGGGATTATTTGGGGTTTTTGTGAAGTGGGTTTGCTTCTGTTGTTTTTGTTTTGGGGATTTGTACTTTTTTTGGTGGGTTTTTCCTCTGGAAATTTATCTGGGGCATTTACTTTTATTGAGCTGGAGGTTAGACGATTGTGGGTTTTCTGTGAAATTGGTGATTTTAAAGAGTTGATTGGTTTGATGCAAAGATTAGCAAAATTATAGGAAAGTGAAGGAAGAAATAGGTTTTGCGGCTTTGATTTTTTGTTTCATTGTTGACCTTTTCGGGGAGTTCGGGAAAAATCCAAATAAAATTGTAGTTGATTTCATCACCAATCTTTGCACTGGAGCGGTTAGGATTACCTGAGGCAATGTCTTCCTTGAGTAGGGAACTGGTGTTCTTGATTTTACAGTTCTTGGACGAGGGGAAGTTCAAGGAAACAGTTCATAAGTAAGTTTGAGTTTTATGATGATGTTTTGTACAGTTGTTATCTGTGTTTAGGGAAAGAAAAGATTGTAAATATTTTAGTCTGTGTTCTGATTATTCACAGCGTATATTGTTTTAAGCATCAGTTGTGTTCCAAGTTATATAGATTGCAATCAATTTATACCAACTTAAGAAATCTATTTCAACCTTTGGACGTGGTTTTTTTATTTTTTATTTTAAACAAGAAAAGATATTACAGCTAGATATTGTTCTTAAAATCAAAACAATTAGAGAAGTAGATGTAAGATTAGTTAAACAATTTCTAATTTTAGTTATGCTATTTACAGTTTTGTTCAGCATCAGTCATTTTTTTTTTACTCAATATCAGTGTTCAATATCATTATTTTGCATTAACATTTTTATATCACTTACTCAGTTGGTTCCAGCATCATTTACTTTTGGATAGAGCTTGTGTATTACTATTGATTACTCAAATTAAAGACTAATTGCAGGATAAAAGGGAGCATTTGTTTACTTGATTTCTTGGTTATTGATGTTTTGAGTTTAGCTATTAAAGCATGAATTTAATGTTTTGGTGCTTTTTAACTTTCAGAGTTAATCTTTACGTGAATGAAATACCCCAAAGCTTACCAACATTTAGCAATCTCAATCAGTTGAACATGGACCTCTTTTCATACTGAAGTAAAAGTGAAGATGTTGATCTAGTGCCAGATTCCAAAGTCTAACAAGGTACTCTGCTTTTAAATTTTCTACAATTGTTTGTTTTTGTTTTGTGTGGTTTATCTTTCAAATGAGTAATATGGGGTTTTGTTTTATTTAGACTGATAAGGCTTTAATGCTGGATGAAGCAATTGAGTATTTGAAGCAGCTCCAGCTTCAAGTACAGGTCAGATAGTTTTAACTTTTTGGGATTATATAATTTGTTAGCATTACAAGTTGCTTTTAATACGTTTTCAAAGATGAGTCATGTTGAGTAGTGTGAATTTTTTAGCTATGCTCTTGATTTTCTGTTATGTAAGTTCAAGTTTTGAGGAATTATATTGATGCTATTAATCAATTAGCCATTTTCGATTCTGTCTGATTGATTTCTCATTATAGTTTGCATAGTTGTGGCTTTTGAATTTTCAGATGGCAGAAAGGAAGAAACAGAAGAAGAAGAGGAAGACGGGAAGGACAGAAGAGGCAGAGAAATCCAAAAGAGGAGAAGAACTGCTATACTTCACAGATTCAAGGTATAAATTTATACACCAAATTAATTTTTATGTTTATTGGTAGTGTATCGTAATGATTAATTTCATGTCGATACAAGGTTTTCAGTTTTGATCCTCTGTTTATTTGGTTTGTGATTGATCTTTCTCCACAATTATTCAATACCGTCCTCAACGTTTTTCATAACTGGTGATTGGTGATAGTGTAATTTTAGAAAAATATATGATGTAATTAGATGGGAGATGATTAAATTTCCTGCAAAAAATTCCTGTATTATTAGGTGGTATAGGCTGATATGCACTTTATATATTACGCCCAATTTTTCAGGGCTCTGTGTTTATGAATTTCTTTAATCTTTCTCTATCTTGAGTGCATCCGTATGTTGGTCTGTCAATGCATGTCCAACGAGTTGCCAAATTTGAACTTTCATCCTCTTTTGAACAATTTGGTAAGGAGATTATAAAATGAGTGATGTAAATTTTATTAAAACAAGTTGATAGCAGTGATTGTTCAATGATTCCATATAATTAGGATTCCTATGTTTTCTGAATGATGTGCCTGAAAGCAAGCGCATAATTTAACCCTAAAATATCGTTAGTAGCATAAGCAAGTAGGGATCGTTCTATTCCGGGGATTGAGGGTACACCTATCATTGTCAAACAATTAAACAATTAAAATTAAAACAAAGTATAATATTCACAAATCTAAACATTATTTACGAAAAAAGGGGGGATTTTGTTTTTGGGTTTTCGAAAATAATTTAAGTAAAGAAAACAAATAAAACACAAAAACATAAAAACACAAATGGAATGAGAGAACAAAGATCAAAACCGAAACTTATGATTAAAATTGATTCAAACCCTAATATTGTTCATCTAAGTCATGAGAAAGGAGTTGATCATGTGAAACATTCGAAAGCAAATGAATTCCCATTTTTTACTTTTCAATGCTAATTAACCTAAGCGAAAGCACCTAGATTAATCCTATCAAACATGCAATCAAACCCTAGAAAGCTAGTCAATCAAAACCCTAAGTGTTTGCAACCACATAAGATTAAAATACAAAAGTTATCTATAACGCAAATTTAATTAAACAAACCCACATAAGCAACTCTCGAAGAACAATAATATGAATCTGAAAATTCTCAATTAATCATAAAAATTCCAGAAATTAATATTTGTTCAAACACATATGTCAACTAGTTCATAACCAACGAAATTCAAAGCAAAGGTTACAAAGGAGAATCGGATTACACCGTGAGATGGAGATGGTGATGAACGATTGGTGTGGTGGTCTCTTGAATCTCAAAAGCAAGCTTCAAGGTTGGAGATGGATGATGGATGCTCACGGCTTTGCTTCTTCTCCCTTGGCCTTGCTTGAACTCGTGGAGATGACTAGAGGATGGAGGAACTCATGGCTATGCTAAGAACTTTTCTGAATTTTTTCTAAAGTGTAAAACGTATGGGGGAGGACCCCTTGACGTTGAGAATGAGAGAGTATATATAGGGGACGGCCTCCTTGCCCTCCAAGCCGTGTACTTCTCTCAAAATTCTCACGGCAACAATGTGATAACTCCACATAATTTCCTCCAATGGTAGATTGCCACATAAGCCATATGAGGTGGTCCAACCAATCACAAAATTCCATTTAATTCCCTAATAATCTTGGCCGAAATTCCCTTGATAATATTCTGATTTT
>BDJD01000924.1:19996-35973 GCA_002564525.1 Rosa multiflora | reverse complement strand
GTGAAAAATAGAAACTTTCCTAAAATGAAAAAGGGCAACTTTCCTAAACTGAAAATGGGAAACTTTCTAAAAAAGAAAAATAGAAACTACAAAAATGGAAACTTTCTACAAATAGGAACTTTCCCATTCAAAGAATGGAAACTTTCCTAAACAGGGTTTTATTAAGGAAATAACGCAAAAAATGTAGGGAAATGCAGTTAAAACGTCGCATTAAAATGCTCCTATCACTGAATCGTACCAAATATTTCATCGTCTAACAACCATCGACTGCTTTGTTAAAAACCAATGTTTTCAAAGGCGATTTAGAGGAGAGCCCGGGCCGCGCTCAGGTGTAAGGCAGCCGGAAAACGCCTTGCAGGTTCAAAATGAGGCTTGCTGTCGGGGCGGCATTTTTTTGCAGAAGCAGAGCATAAAAGCGACGGAGCGAGAGGAAGAAGATGAAGTCTGGGCTTCTTCTTTTTTGATCAAATGGACCCTTATTTTTGTAGGGACGACATCGTTTGGAACTTTGGATTATGGGATTTCTCAAAACGAGAGAAGGAAACTATTAATTATTTCCCACACTTCTTTTATGTCGTGTACAATACTATTAATTATTGCCAATGTTTGTACATTTATTCATTTTAAATCAGCAACAAAACCATATATGCCAAAATTGATTTAACAATTTCTTGGTTTTTGCTGGTTAAAGCATGGGCCCAACAATCAATATAAACCATATTTGATTAATCATCCGTTAGAAATAGAAATGGAAGAGACAAAATATGAGAAAACTTACCGCATTACTTAGGGATGAAGATGATGAGATAGAAGACCGTACTTTGGCTCCCCACACAGATGCAGCATTGAACATTGATGATTGTGATGATATTCATGTGGGTGTGGATGGATATGATAATTATAATTTAGAAGAATGAAGTGCGTTTGTTATTTTTGAATTAATGTAGTATGAACCTATGTATTATTGAATTTATTGTTATGAAAGTGCTTATTTAGAATCATATTTAAGTATATTTATATTATTTATAAATGTAATGTATTATTATAATAGTTACGGGAAAGGCGGTCGCCTTAACGGTTTGAGGCACTCGCCTCGTGAGGCTCTAGGCGGTCGCATTCGTCTTCGCTTTCGCATTTGAAAACATTGTTATAAACAAAGGTTGAATCAAGCTTTTTTCATAGTCATATTTTGATGTTTGACTGAAACAATTCCCAATTTGATTTGTTTGGGTGCAGATAATTTAGCTGCGAACTTTAGCCGGCAGCTGGCTGACTATATTATTTACATCTGTGATAAAATTCCACGAAAAGGTGGCCCTGGAATCACTCAAGCTGACCTTCTGGTATATGGTTTCAGGATATTCACTGCTGCTGCCTTTGTTGTGGATACTATATTCTATACTGTTAGTAGTTTGATTTTGACTTGATAACAATTGATGAGGAATTCATATGTGAATGACTCGACAAAATTTGATTGTAGGTGATAAACAAAACTGACCTTGCACAAGCAGTTGGAGCTGATTTCGCAGTGATGGAGTGTGATGCACTTCGAATGTGAGATGGAGGGCCATTTGTCTTTGCTCAGGTTGGTTGATTGAATGGTTAAATTAGTTGGCTAGCATTTTTGCATCGTAGAAGTATATCGATAGGTCTATACTATTATGATTATTATCTGTGTTGGTTATATCTAGCTATATTTCCCCATGACCCCAACCGCACATGTCTACCTTAGTGCGGATCCCCAAAAACTTTTAAGGTCTCTCTTCTCATGGATTTAAATTTTCTTCCAAGAGTTTTTTTATAATTTCTGAATTAGAGTTCCAATTTCACTTCTGTGTTTAATTTCTGAATAGCTGATGGTTAAGCTCTTTCATTCTCTTTTATAGCTGTATCTGTAAAAAATTGCTGATCAAGTAAAACCCACATCGTCCCTCTGGTCATTTCTGAGTTCTTCTGACTACTTTTACATATCCTGTGAATATCTTATCAAGTCTTTTCATAGTCATATTTTTATGTTTGACTGAAACAATTCCCAATTTTATTTGTTTGGGTGCAGATAATTTAGCTGCGAACTTCAGCAGGGAGCTGGCTGACTATATTATTTACATCATAGATGTATCAGGTGGTGATAAAATTCCACTACAAGGTGGCCCTGGCATCACTCAAGCTGACCTTCTGGTATGTGATTTCCAGATATTTTCTCCACCATAATCAAGAAGTTCAAACCAAACCAAGTGTACAGATTTTGACACCTAATTGTGCTATGTAATGTTATCAAATCAACGATATTCTTATGTATAGAAACAGTTACTTTTCTAAGCATTCTCCACCAATATGTAATCATTGCTTTTTCCCTTTACATACTTCTAATTCATTGATAACAGCAAATCCGCAGCAAAGCGCGGTCAAACTTTCTAGTACATATTCTAAACTAAAATGAAATTTTCACTGTTTAATGAATAGTAATACAGTGACCTGCCAGTTTTGCCCCTGCATTCTCTTTGGCTTTTTACCTGATTGCCCCAATATGTGTACGTCTGTATTGGCATCTGATGATTTCCACATGGCTCTGTTTCTTTGCTCCACGAAGACAGAGAACAATCGAGAGAGAAATCAAGAACAATCGAGACTTCGAGAGAGTCAAGTGTGTTTCTTTGCTTTGCCCGAAGAGAGAGAGAGAGAGAGAGAGAGAGAGAGATAGGGATAGAGAGAGATGATATTCAGCAAAGGGAAATTCTTACCTCATCATTTCAGCATGAGGTTAGTTGCTTTTTATCACGAGAGTGATCGGAGAGGTGCACAAAGAAAGAGGTTGCTAATTTCAGAAAGTAGAGGATCCAACCTGAGATATGAATCATATCATTCCGATGATTCGGTTAAGGACCTGAGTTACAACACTCTTGAAGAAACCCATGCCCTGTATCTCAAAGCTCTCTATCAACAGTAAGGTGAGTTTTATTGATATATGACTCTGAGAATAATAACCTATGATTTAAGATTTGAAATTTAAATGGGTATAGATACGTTTATAGTTTTGTGAGATTATTGATCTTGAAAAAGACCTTGATGAGCAGTAGATGAATATGCCTAAGCTTAATAGGAATGATATTGACAGCTATGAACATGTCCAAAATATGGTAACCCTTTTGAGCGATTTTCATATAAAAAAGACAAGCTGCCCGTTGCTGATATATAATATATAGACACACACACACACACACACACACACAAGGGTTCGAAAGAGGACGTCCATGAAATTATAAAACTGCGGACGAACGGCTCTCAGCCGTTGATTGGCTTAAATGAAAAGGAATGGCCCAGATGAGGAAGCTTCCAATAACAATCGCGTCAAATAGTCTTGCACTTCCAACCCGACTTTCACTCCCAATTTGTTTTCTCTGGTTCTCCAGGCAAAATCCATATCTTCCAATCCATGCCTTCTCACAATTGATGTTTGAAACTCATCTCAGGTTGCACGTTTGTTGCAACTGAAGCTTTCTTTTTTCCTCTTTCTCATGAAAATTGTAGTTCTCTTATAGTCCCGACCTCCCTTGGAGTTTTCACGCCAAAAGTTGGAGACTTGGAAGCAGAGGAACACATCTAGAGTATGGGTTCTTTTTTTTTTTTTTTTTTTTTTCTGATTTGTTTGATTTCCAATTACAAAATTTAGGGTTTTACCATATTTGGGGCTTTTCTTTTTTCTGTTTCTGGGTTTCGTCTTTCTTTTTTTTGTCGATGTTATGGTGTTTTCATTGATTGTCTTATGTATCTTTTTTAGTTTTAGGCCGCAATGAAAAGCATTCATGGGTAATTTGCATATTGACATTGGTTGAATTTCTATCTTTTCTTTTCATCAGCATTGCTTATTGACAAAAGTAAGTTGGGTGTATGTGTGCTTTTCAATTTCAATTAAATGGAGTCAGAGGATGATCATGTTTAGGGGCTGACAAAAAGGCATGAGTTTCATAGGCTTACTGATACTTTGCAGATATTGAATGGGGGTTATTTTGAGTTTGGCTGGTCCCAAATCTGGGACAAACGATTATCATGGAGTTGCTCAGAATGCCTTTTTATCAGAGGCAAAGAGTGCCATCATGTACTTATAAGGAAAGCCAAAGACTATTTCTCAATCTTTCACAGTATATATGATTGTTTATCAGAGATTTTCTCACATTGGAATTGACCTCTCAGAAATGCTCTTGCCATGGAGCTGGACAATATGGCTAACCTGTTAGACAAATGCAATTTCCAGATTCCTATGGAGGTTATTAAGTGAGTCTTCTTATGTAATTTTATATTTTTCCTGAGACTAAAAATTTCTGTTTTATGGCCCATTTTGACCACAAAAGATATGCCGAGTTTGCATAGGTTGATCGACGCTGGAAAGAATCCTCAAGGGATCTCATAAACAGCTGCAATGCCAAAAATCAGATCACTAAAGGCAAAATTGATACCTTCAAGGCAAATGTCGAATTTACATTTTAGTTTTGAACCCATCTAATCATTTTTTTATATCCTACTTCAGTTTGTCAAGTTACCTGATTCAACTTGCTGTAATGTTTTGTTCAGAGTTTACGAGAGCATCAACTGGAAGAACAAGCCAGGCATTTCCTAATGAAGTTGAATCAGATAGAGAAATACGAGCTGCTGCTTCTGCTATAAGTTGCATTGCATTGATCGCCCAATCTAGACTTTGCGCCCATCCTCGAAATGTTACACGAGTGTTTTAGTGTTTTAGTTGTTTTCTGTCATGACTTAATATGTAATGATTCCAGAAAATGAATGAGGAACTATGGGATCAAAAGTTCAATTATGGAGCTATATGCAAATTTAGATTCAAAATGGTTCCAATAAATGTCTGTTGCCAAAGTAAACAACTTTGTTCCCAATAAATGTCTGTTGCCAAAGTAGACAACAACTACAACCAATAAACAAAAGAGTTAATTAGTTTAAAAATCCAAAAACCATGACCTGTTTTGATTGTAATCCAGACAAAAAGTCTTGTTAATTGCGGTCCACTGACTAAGCATCCACATCAGCTTACTTTCCTATATTAGCATGATGAGTCAACTTCTACTTTTTCACATACCAAATTTACCCAGAACAATATTACTCAAAACAATCAATAATTTATGTATCAATAAATTGAGAGTTAATGTTATTTTTCAATCAATTTGGTATTCATGAAAACCATATCAATTATAATATGTCATCAGCACAACAATATCCTTAATTGATGCATCGTCATTAAAAAAAATTATAACTTATGATCATTTTACATACCTTACCATCATTTTTCTACACCCTATATAAAATGATCATACCTTACCATGGATATAGATTACAGTTCCACTACTTTGGGTTGGGAAGACAGACTTCGAATAGCAGTAGACGCTGCACAAGGTCAGCAACTTAATGATTTTGGTCCATGTTTTTACCTCTTTTTGTTGAAAGTTTTTGTGATGAATTTTGAAATGCAGGATTGGAGTATCTGCATTATGGTTGTAAGCCACCTATAATTCACAGGGATGTGAAATCAGCAAACATCTTGCTGACTGAAAACTTCCAAGCCAAAGTATCTGATTTTGGCCTATCCAGAAATTTCCCTACAAACCTTGTGACTCATATAACAACTGGCGTTGCTGGTACTCCCGGGTACCTTGACCCTGAGTAAGTAGTACTTCTAGATTAATTTTAGTTTACTGATCATCATTAGTTTTCAAATCTTTATTTTTCAAACTTCAATCCAATGTTGTAATTTTGCGAAATCATTGTGATTTGAGTTGCATGGTTTGGCTTTGCTGCAGGTACTACCTAACAAGCAGGTTAAATGAGAAAAGTGATGTTTATAGCTTTGGGATTGTGCTGTTGGAAATTATCACAAACCGACCTGTTATATCAGGAACTGTAGAGAGAATTCACATTAGTCAATGGGTTGCTTCCATGCTTGCGCAAGGAGACATTTACAGTATTGTTGATCCAAGATTAGAGAGAATTCGCAGCTACCTTTATTATAGATTTGGTAAGAAGTTTTTGCTTACCTTTAATATAGAATCGATTATGGTGTTATAGGTAAGATTTGTCCTAGAATTTGATAACACATTTTTATTTCACATTTACATGCCTTATTTATAGGTAAGATTTCACAAGTTAAAAAAAAAATCAAGTTTCTCTATATCTCTATATCTAAGGTTCCATCATTGTCTCACATTTTCTCTTTCATACATTTTATCTTTTAATTATGTATAAGTTCTCTATATACATATTTTTACCTTTTGATCAGGGCCGGTCCTGAGCTTTTTAATGCCCAGGGCGAAATTTTTTGTGTGTGCCCAATTAGCCTAAATAGACATGTAATGATTCTTTCAAATGTCATACTCTAAATCTTTTTTTTTTTTAGATGCTATTACATAAATAAACATTATACAACATGAGGACATAAAACCAAAACCCCGTATAAAAAAGTTTACAAATCATCCAAAATGATGTCGATCTTCTTGCATTTCTTTGAAGCAAAATCATCAATTATCTTTTCCTAGTCAACATTTGCCACATATTTCTTTCAATGGTTAAAATAGCGAATTCATTCAGCCTATCTTGAGTCATGGTAGTCCGCAGATAAGATTTTAATAATTTTAATTTCAAAAAACTTCTTTCAGCAGATGCTACCGTCACCGGTATAGTCAATAAAATCCTGCAGACAACCATAACACTTGGAAACATATCCATTTTCTTTGCAAACTCCATAATTTGAATGGATGTCCAAGGCCTCTTTGTTTCATATGCCTCATTTGACAACATCTCCTGCAAAATTTGTAACTCCATAAGTGAATATTTCGCATCAATATCAGAACCCTCACCACTTCTCAAAACAGTTTCAAGATTCAAACAACAGCTTTTCAATTCATCATCATCCAAATAAGCTAACTTAGATGCATCAAACAAGAAGCCAAAAATAGATTCAAAAGTTTTCATTTGTTCAAACCTGCTTTTTAATTGAGAAAGAGCCATATCAACTAAAACAAAAAAGTAATCAGTTCTAAAGGACTCTTAATTGAGCAGATTGTTATTCTCTTTCAGTATTTGAAATTTCATCAAAATGCTTTTTTCTGCAAACATGACATTTTATAAAAATGCTTTAGCATAGAACAATAAAACCTGGAAATCTGAAATAAGTTTTTTTCCTTCTTCTTTTTTCTTTGCTGATCGAGATTGACTTGCAAATCCAACTTTACCTAATATTGAAAATTGAAAACTAATGAATGAGCAAGTTGTTAGAAATCACTTTGAATAATAATTGATAAACACTGGAGCATAGAATAATACCTGGAAATCTAAAATTGAGTAAACGTTGCAACCAATTTAAAGAAAAAAATTTGCTGGGTTTCAAAGTTTGGGACTTGAGAGAGAGAGAGAGACTTTTGCCGAAACTATTCTTTTCACTAGCTGCTACGATGAAGTGAAGAAGAAAGAGGAGGAAGAGGAGAATCTGAAGAGATGAAGAAGAATGGTTTCGGGCTTGCAGTTAAGTGGAAAGAGATGGGAGTATAAAGTATACTTAAATTATTAAAAATAAAAACGAACAAAGAAAGAGAGAGGAATGGCGGACAGAGAGACAGAGAGAAATGGGAGTGTATAGGGTAGGTTTTGTATTTTATTAGAGAAAAAGATATTATATAGTATAAAGTATAATTAAAAAGAATGAGAGAACAAAGAAAGAGAAAAAGATGGGGTTGGTGCGGTGATGGCAGAGAGACATAGAGAAATGGGGATGAGGGGGTCCATAGGGAATAGGGTAGGTTTTTGACCGTTTTGTATTTTATAATAAAAAATTTATTATATAATTTTTATTATATAAAAGTATAGTCAAAGTATAGTATAGAGAAATGAGAGAGAAATCCGGTGCCCCCCTCAATCTTGGGCCCTGGGCTGTCGCCAATGTCGCCCATGGGCAAGGTCGGCCCTGCATTTGATTAGATTGGGAATATATTCTATGTAGGGAATAGGGTAGGTTTTTGACCGTTTTGTATTTTATAATAAAAAATTTATTATATAATTTTTATTATATAAAAGTATAGAGAAATGAGAGAGAAATCCGGTGCCCCCCTCAATCTTGGGCCCTGGGCTGTCGCCCATGGGCAAGGTCGGCCCTGCATTTGATTAGATTGGGAATATATTCTATGTTTTTTTTTTCCTGCTTTGTATGTCTAGGTAGATTAAATCTCTACGATACAACTTTAAATACCTACTATATACATACAAATGAAGCAATAATGTTTGAATTTTTGTTCTAATGTTTTTCATCCTATAATGTAGGTATATAAGTATTAGACCTACATCTTAGGTTTATTGAGTTTGTATGAATGCATTTATGGGGGTGTATTGTATTTAGATTTCTAAGGTGTTTTAAAGATTTTTTTGGATTTGAAAAATCTAGGAGTATTCAATTATGATTTAATAAAACTTTTAAAGAGTTGTTGTAGGTATTATTAGGGTATTCAATGTGGATTTGTAAAGGGAGATTTTAATTCCATAAAAATCTGAAGGTATTAAAAAAATCTACGAATTCTATAGAATTTATAAAATAGTGAACTCTTGTGGATTGTAGAGCCTCAGGTATAAATACCAAAGCTCCAAACAAATCCAACGTCTCAACCAAAGATTTTCACAATATTCTGTTTTCACAACAGCTCGACGTAGGTACGTGAAACTTTCTTCTCTCTTTTCTAGGGTTTCTCTTCTCTCTCATTTTGGATTGAAACTTGGATCTCCTTTCTCTTGTTTCAATCCTTTTCTTTGTTCTTGAACATATTGCTATTGTATGTATCCATATTTTGATCATCTATGAATTGTGCCATATGCCCTAGGTTGATTTCAGTAGAATTCTTGTTGGTGTGAAAATAATCAATTCTAGTTGGTGTAAAATTAATCAATTCTTGTTGTTGTGAAAGGATCAATTCTTACTAATGTGAAATAATATGTAGACGGTTTGAAATTATGTGGATGTTCTTGTTGACTTTTGTTGCGAAACCTAAACTTCTCCTAAAAGCAAATAGGGTAAAGAGAAGATAAAGAGAAAAGAAACAAACAATCAAAGATAACTATAATGAAATACAGTTGAAGGAAAAAAAATACCAAAGACGACTGCTTGGACTTGTGTTTTTGTTGATTCAATGAAGACCTTGACTTTTTTTTTTTTGATGGAAGGCCTTGATGTTTTTTGATTACTGCAGTACATATAGCATATATACATACTTACGCATTAGGCTACAAAACTACAAAGCAGCATTTTGCTTAATTTGTTGTAATGCCGCAGACAGTACATATAGCATATATATATATATATATCACCCAAAACGTACCTTGAGTACTCTTAACTTTGTTTGCTTATTTTCTTTGCTCTAGATAATAAAGCCATGAAAAGAACTTACAGGTACATAATCAATGAATCTGCAGTGTTTATTATGTATGCATTCAAAGATGCAATAGTCCCTTTTGGCCTTCATAAATTGTTCGATGATTTCCTTATGCAATATACAAAGATGCAGTAGTCTTTTTTTATTTGGAGACATCACATTTTTACTTGATAATTGTTGCATTGCTTCTTGATAGTTGCTGCTTTGGTTTTTGCCACATTCATATTAGATTGCAAAACTATCTTGTTCCCTAGTGTAGTGAACCTGCATCATTAATCCAAACGTAAATCAATGCCATGTTATTGGTCTCACACCAGAACATAAAAATTGAACATAGAAATAGATGTATAAATGCATTCATTAAAAGCACGTATGATTTTTGATAGCATTATCAATGGGACCTCCGCAACAAGTAAAGGGCAAAGGAGCAAAAGAAGAGGGAAATGATGTGGGAAATTATGACAAATAGAGTAATGAAGAGAGCAATGAGTTACTGTAAGTCTTAGTTGATGCTGCCAAACGTGGTTGGCGCGATTCTCAAAGTAGTTTGATAGACAAAAAAACAATTGAGAGCAAAATACTTCCATCTTTTAATAAAAAACTAGGGTGTGACACTGCTACAAAAATTGAATCAGACGACGGCTAAAAACCTTCGTCTGATATGCAGGCAAACCGTCGTATAACGAGGCGCCGTCTGATGAAGGTCGATTATAGGGAACCGTCATGTGAAGGGCTCGGCAACATGCCGGCAGCATGTCGACAGCATGCTGGCAGCCTGTCGACAACATTAGTTATTGTGACTGTTATTCAAACAACAGCCATAAGATGTAGCTGTTGTGTGATTACGATTTAGATGTCGCTTTATTTTATAACCGTTGTGTGAGTTTTATTCATACGACAGTTTTTATTTTGTAGCCACTGTGACTTTTGTATACATTCGATGGTTCTCTTAACAAAAAGTGTGGTGTGAAGGCTAATGTATTTGTGCTTTGAGACGACACATTGAGCTTTTACCATTGTGCTATAACATGTTGGACAATACTTTTCATTTATTCTTGTTTTCTAATTGTTACAGAAGTTCTAAACAATCAAATTAACTGAAATCTGACCATATATTAAATGTATTCAGTACATTGATATCAAAAAGGGAGTATTTTCCTAATATTCATACATAAAAACACTATAGGCATTTGATCAAAACCAAGTCTCTTTTATCTAACTCTCATCTTCCTTCCATTTTTGCTGCTTGAAATCAATAGTAATCTGCAAAGTAAGGCCTAGAATCCCATTTGTTGACTAAATATCTTTGCAACCTCCTGTTGACATCAGCAAGATTTTAAAACCAAAGACTTATGAATTCCTGCAAAGGAGTACATACATCAGCTACTTATCTTGCATGAGTCCAAGTAGTTACCAGGTCTATTTATCACCATAAAGTAGCAACTGAACTGAAGATTAAAACCAAGAATAAGAAAGCCACAAGTGCAAATCACATTCCATAAACTATCGAAATAGCGACAAACAAGAAATGAAAACTGATCTTACCGATAATTGGTAGGAATAGCAGCAAGACCATCAATGGTAAAGCTTTCGCAGCTAACAAGAACCAAAGACTTCAATTAAATTCAGACTACATACAAATGAAAGAGTCACACAAAATGGAAAAAGTAGCATAAAACAAACTTGGAAGACAGTTGAGAACAAAATTAGAGAAATCAGCTTCTACACATCTAATTCAAGACAAAAGGGGCAAAGCTATAATCATTTTCTTTACCCTCATTTTATCAGATAATGAAACCATTGTAGGATTTTAAACTTGGTTTCATATATGACCTTCCCTAGAAAAATCTCCTGGTATCCAGAACTGAGGCACTGCTCACACCAGAAAAAAAGTCCTAGCAACTCTACCTATTGATAGGTAGATTTGAAAGATATAGAAGGTCAAGCTCTGCAAACTACGAAATTTTCACACAATGAAACACATTGCTAAACATTGACAACCACATAACACATTGCTAAAGATCTAAAGAGGTCGAGAAAGAAATCATGATAGTCATAGAACAATTAATAATTGAACATTTGAATAACAATTGAAAGACAATTAATATATTGTATATATGGACACGGATGTGGGAAGAACAACCCACCATAGATTTATTTGGTCTCAATGCTGCATCACCTTTATTAATCCTGAAATACACGAACCATTATATAATGTGTGTATAATTCAATACCTCATTCAGTTAAAACCAGAACTACATAGAAATTTATACCAAGTTTACAACCTTGATCAGGGGAGGATTTAAGGATGACTTGGTGTTTTTGTCACAGAGGTGCAAATGGACTACCAATTTAATTGGTATCTCGAACTAGTGTCAGCAACAACATAGACCAAGCATACAAATATCATCAAAGCAAGACATAAATAGATAAATATAACTACTGCCAGCTCTATAATTTCAATTTTCATGTTCCTTCCTAGCTAATCTAGTGAGCCAGAATTCAACTACTCCAGCCAAAATGATAAGGCCTCCAAATTCCACTAGAAGGCATATGTACTGTGGTCCCATTATATGTACGTGTTCTATTCCACAACCAAATAGCTTAAACCTTCACCATTTTTGCATTAAAATCACAAAGTTTCCTACTTTCTCTTTCTCCATATACTAATTGCTAGAAAATTTGTAAACTTCACTTGCAAATCACAATAAAGATCATCACTCCTTTAACTCTTTAAGAGTGCTATACATCCCTAAAATTATTCGTAATATTTAAACACAAAAATTGATTGAACCAAAATGAAAACAAAGCAGAAGTAGCAGTGAAATTCATACAGTGTAATGGGTTGCTTGGAAAAGAGCAGAGCCATCAGCAAGACTGAACCCAGTAATCTTTAAACAATGGGTTCATCTTCTTGTGTAGAAGGCTCCTCTGCCTCTGGCATTTGATAAAGTTAGAGACAAATGCATGGGATTTGGTAAACCTATTGTTATAGCTGCTATTGCCAATGCCATCCTCACTGTCTCAAACACCGGATAACTGATAAAAATGAACTCTCAAAATTGCAAAATAACTTATTTCCAATCACAACATAAGCATCAGACACATACAAGCTATACATATCAACATACACAACACATCGAACAAATAAATGCAATATGATAATTAACCCTTTCTGGCACGAGTACCTACCGTTCATCTTTTTGAAGAAGGAACAACGGTGGGACTATGAAATTATATTTTAACATTTGAAGAACGAACTTTCCAATACCCATTTCCAGAAATATCTCTTCTCGGATGGCAGTGATCACAGCTACAACTTCCTGCATATAGTGATAGTATATATTAGACAAGTAAAAGGAATAAATAGATGTAGAAATTGAACTGAAGATTAAAAACAAGAATCAGAAAGCCACAATATCAAATACATTTTATCCTCTCCACGACACAAACTTGTAAATCCAATTTGAAGGGCTTTCTCAGCATAACTTTTGGTCCCCCAAACCAGAGTTTGACTTCCAAACTCCACAATCAATGAATCTAACAAAGTGGGCACGTACATAAATGACTAAGAGTCCAAAGTGTGTGAACCAGCCTCTTGCTCAATAAAAGCACAACAACTCAACAAGTCCCAAAGTAGCACTCAACAAGTACAAATTGCAATGCAGTCACAAAACAATGCAAAGTAAAGGCTTGGTTGTTCTTTCTCTAATTAACTAAAAGCAGCAAAATTGAAACAAACCCAAGAAATTAATTCTTTGAATCTAGCAACTTACATCCAGTAAGGTCATGAAACTTAGCAATTGAACATAATAATAAGTGTAAGATCGGAAATGAGGTAATTAAATGAGTGAGAATTGAAGCAACCCACCAGAAACGTGTATAAATCGAGCACTCTCCTCAGTTTTGACTGAGGTCACCCCAGTAGAGTCTTCAAACTTGGAGCTGAAAGATGACGAATTGAGAAAAATTAATAGAATTTACGTATGTTACTGCTTCTATATAGATAGAAATAGAAAGACTAGACCTTTTCTTCTTGGGAATGAAGAAGGCCTTCTCCAGATGTGCCGCCAGCAAGCCTTTCGATCTTCTTCATAATCTTGAACTCCATCAGCATATGAAGCCCTTGTGTTGGAATCAAAGCTAGCAAGATCTTGATTCCAACAAGATCTGTAACCTTCGGGAGGAGATTCAACCCTGAAACATCAAACCCATAATCACCCATTGTTTCCTTCACAAAATTCAACGCAGATCGAAGTGGGAAGTTAGGTTGGGTTGGGAATTAGGGTTTTTTGGGTTGGGGGAAATTGAAGCAGAGAGAGGCACAGAGAAAGAGAGAGAGATAGAGAGAGAGCGTTGGTTGGGGTTTGTAGAAGAAGAGATAGGGTTTGACAAGAGAAGGGTTTGTCGAGGAGAGAGAGAGTGAGAGAGGTCAGGGTTTGTCAAGAAGAGAGAGTTTTGGGGTTGCCGATGAGTGCCGAGAGAGGGTTTTGTTTTAGTTTTGGATCTGTTGAGAGTGAGGGAAGTCGAAAGTAAGGCGATGTCGAGAGAAGGCCAAGTTTTGTTATTTTTGTTATTTTTTTGGTCAAGCCTTAGGGTTTCAAGCCGATCCTATCAATTTAGACAAAGACTCACACAACAGATTTGTGTAAGAATGTGGTCTAACCATAGTCATTTAAATTTCGAGTTTGTCTCCTATTAATTTGATTTCCCTCCTTGAAGAGTTGGAGAAAAATGTTGGTGGGAGATCACCCTCCTTTATGTGAAACATATTAATCAGACCACAGTTTTATTGTTTCTCGTCATATGATTAATACATGTTGGGGAAAAATTTAGGGTTTGAGATGGGGTTTGGCACCACAGACATGATGGGAAACTTGCCGCTTAGTTTTTTTATTGTCATACAACGGTTTTGTCCTTAAACGTCTTCTGAACTAATTCATAATTTCATATCAGATGACGGATTTTATAAAAATGACGTCTAAAAAAATAAAAATCAACCAAACGGCGGAAAACTATAATGCGTCGTCTGAGAGGTGTCGTCTGATTCAATTTTTGTAGTAGTGTGAAAAGACTTATAAACATTACACTCACCGGGTGAAATGGTTTAAGAAAGGATACTCTACGTATTCTGAGCTTATGCGTCATAGCTCCGGCTTTGGGTGGGACCCCATCGTCTCGATTTCCTTTTCTATTTCTTTTTGTTTTTATATTTTTTTTCTCACTCTTTTGGTCTTGGGCCAACAAAAACACTGCATCAAAATCCATAAATTCTAGCAAAAAGTTTATACAAATCAGAAAAAGTCTATACTAATCTATTTATATAAAATCCTGAAAATTTTTATAAATCTATTGAAAAGTCTTTACAAATCAATAAACTCATACAATCTATTGAAATCTATCGCTTAAAAAAAATCCACTAAAATCCAACTACAATACATCCCCCTTAGTCTTCTTTGTCTGAAAATTATTTATTGATGAATTGTAAATTTTGGAATTTGAATTTAAAAGTTAAAATGGAGCTAAAATTGTGATATAATTAGTGAATTTGAAATTATTTACCTTATTTGGTTCTAAGGGCAAATTGGACTATTAAAAAAAGCAAATGGAGCGCAATTAACAAGAAAATATGCGCGGACTAGATCTAATTTTTATATAACAAAAAGGACTTGAATCGAATTAACCCTAAACAAAATGCTCTCAAAGCAAAGCTGAACCTTTCTGAATCTGATGCAATATACAACATGCATGGACTTCATTCCTTCTATGATACAATAAAGTACAACAAAATGAACCTTCTCCAGAATAGCAAGAGCAAAGCTCTGTGTTATGAGAAAATGCACATTACATTCACACTATCTATACATTGATTTCGTAAAGCTAAGAGGTCACCTTACTACTACAAGAATTCCACAAATAAACACAGTTTTCCTACCCCACAACCAATACATTATGCAGCAACCAATCCACTAGCATTAGCGGAAATCGTCTTACAAGGCCGGTGCATCCAAAACCTAAACAAAGGAAACTGAAAAATTAAAAAAGAGGAATGCAAGTGAGAAAAGGATTTAGAAGTAAGCGATTGTAAGTTTGTAACCACTAGTAATTAGTAAATAATTTCTTGTCCCAAGCATCAAGGAATACTTATCTACAAAAAAGAAAGAATAATTTTTCCTCTGGCCTTACCTTTGCCTTTTCAAGACTCGATAGTCAAAGAAGGGTTACAACGAATGATGATTCATTGCATAAACTTACATTCATGAATCTATGTACAGCACCATATTCATAACCCCTTGAATCCTTGATATCATTCTACACTTATTGACAGGACCCACCCCGAAATTCCACCCTGGAATCCGAAGTGGCCCTGCGGGACCCACCTTTAAAGGAGATTTACCAAAAATTTCGGCATAACCTCCCTTAAAAATGGATAACCCAAAATCCTGCGGAAAACAAAATTCACTTCTAATAGTCCAACCACAACTCCTGGAGCCGCCCTGCTCTCAAATTCAACCAATCCCATCACAAAGCTAACAACATCAAACATAATATCCGAATGGC
>BDJD01000924.1:0-18968 GCA_002564525.1 Rosa multiflora | reverse complement strand
ACTCACGATATATGCTCAATCCTGACGTCGCTCGGTATTTTCCTCGTATGGAGACTCCTCTCGTCCTGTACGAACAACATTCATAAACATATATAATTCACAGGACGGAATTTTAACTTTACAATACTTATAATTGGAAATTCAAAACATCCCCCTTCCTAAAATCCAACTCCTCAACTCTCCACAACATCCATCCTTAATACTCCAACATTAATCTCTCATCGAAGTAATATCTAAAGTGAATCCAAAAGGAATTCGGCGATCGAATTCGCGAAAATCATTAATTAATCAATTAAACTCAATTCGTAAATCCTCCGATTTCCACCAAACTTCATGTATTACATTCTACAATCATTACAGGGTATATGGGATTAAAACGACAATTAAACACAGCTCTACGCGCCACCACGCGCTACCTACAGTGGCGGCGCGTGGGGACCACGTGCCGGCGGCCACTTCCTCCGATGACCACCAAACTCCGGCACTAGCATCTACACAACAAGCCCAACCAACTTCCCAACTACAACATCATCCAATTTTACCTCGAAATGGTCGAATCAAGCCGGTGAAGAAAAGCCCGAAACTTCAAGAACCCTAAAAATGGAAAATTGTCAATTCGATATCTACACTGCAAATTGGATTGAACTATCTTAGGGGAAATGATCACCATCAAAAACCGAACCTTCGATGCAAACCTGGTGGCCGGAGGTGGCCGGAATGGCCGGAAATCGGGGAAACCCCAAAACTACAACCGGAGAAGTTCTTGCTTCGTTCTGGACTTTCACGGCCAAAACTCCACAATCCTAGGTCCCTAGTGTCAAGAGCGGGTTGAGGCGCCCCTAAGGTGACCGGTTGCACGGCGGATGGTGGCCGGAAAGTGAGGAATCGGAGGGGGGAAGAAAACCCGAAGGAGAAAGGGGAAAGAGTCGGGGGAGGGGAGAGAGAAAGAGGGGTGGGTTTCCGGTTTGGAAACCTACCCGGGTAACATTTCATATATATTAAAATTTTACCATGAACAGTCATTTTCGTAATTCACTCATAACTTGCATACGAACTCCGATTTTTACGTACCACATATGCACGCGCTCGGTTTAACGTCCTCTACAACTTTCATGAAGGAAATTTTCCCAAATTTTTAACTCATAAAAAGTCAATTTTTAACCCCCCCCCCCCCCCCCCTAAACGTTAAAATTATAATCGCGAACGGTAACCATAAAGAATTTCATGTAACTCAGTAAAAAGGGTATATTAGATGTGGGGTGTAACACTTATCTTAGATACGGTGTTTACTTTCTCAGATATAAATTCTAGACCAACTACTATAAACTGAAAACTCTATCTGAGTCAAGCACCGGTAATTATCATAAGCCTGTCAATCCTCGATCCATCTTGAGCTCTATTTCTAAACAAATGCAAGAGAAGAAAATTGTCTTGTGAGAATGTGACTCGATCACTCAGGCACTGGTATTACACCACAAAATTCATAAGCTAAATCACCAATCATAGCAACAATTTCTCAACAATGTCGAAAGTCAAAACCAATAAAGCTAATACCCAACCTGAAATCATCTTGCAAATCCAAAACCTGAAAAATTAAACACACCACAAAATCCATAACCCTGAAAATGACCAAATCAGATGCAAAATCCGAAAAATCCCAAATTTTCAAACTCAAAAAACTCAAAGCTTTACCTTATACGGCGACTTGGGGACCTTCATCAGGGTCTTCACATGTGATGAACTCCGGTGACCACGTCATCGTCGAACCCAAACGGCAGCAGTGAGGAGGACTAAGGAGATGACGAGGTTCGGCGGGGACTGATATCGGGCATCGAGAAAGGAAAATAAGAAAGTTTGTGTTGTGACAATTGTGCAATCTGCAGGGCCGTCTCAAACTTTTCGAAGGCCCTGTTCTCGAACTTAAAATGCGTCCCTCTAGGTTTTAGTCTTATATGAAAATATTATAAAGAAAAAGTCATTGATAACTCATCAAATTCATAGCTAAAACTTATACTTCAAAAATACTAATATTCAATTAAAATGTAAAGTTTGCAGCCAAGATAAACTACAAAAGATCTCACATAAAACCCTCAACAACTTCGTTGCCATTCCCATTCTCTCCTGTATTACCAACCGATTCCTTCCTATCAGTGTGCTCTTCATTGACTAAATGTTCACCCAAACCTTATGGTTCTCTGGTAATGAACCTATCAAGAATTCCCTTTAAAGAAGGGCCCTAATTCATATTATTTTTAATACAAGAATTGAACATACTATTAGGAAGATTATACAAATTGAATTATTAAATAATAATTGAACAAATACTAAGCAAAATATTTATTCATTTCTGATCCACAAATCAATTAATCATACTTGAGTATCAATTAGTCGTACTTGAGTCGTGACTAGGGTCTAGAAATTACTGATGAGAATATGCGATTCATTTTGCTTCAAAGTCTCTAACTGAATAATGAAGACTTGAAGTGGGACTGTGGGAGTCTAAGAGAGAACTGGGTCTACTCTAAGTTGGGATTTTTTTAGAGTAATCAGAGATTGAGAAAGGATAAACATTAAAAAAAGATAGATGGGAAGTAATAAAAAGGCCACTGAGAATTGAGGAGGGACTTAGCGGAGAGAGATTGAATGCAGGAAAAAAAAAAAAAAAAAGCCCCTACTCCATCCTGTTTTTTATATTTAATTATATAAACATAAAGCCTTAACTCAAAAATTGCAGCTCTCTCACTTTGAGGTCATGTGCTGTCGCACTTCGTGCACAGCATCAGAGCCGACTCTGGCAAGCGTCAATGGTGAAGACTAGGAGTTGGGTTGGAGAACTAGATTTTGGTCGGAGAAGTCGAGACGAGAACTCTGGTTTCAACGAGAGAGTGAGACTGAGGAGTCGGGTTGAAGGCACAGAGCTACTGACCCGTGATTGTTATTGGAAGCAACGATCTGGGCCATTCCTTTTCATTTAAGCCAATCAACAGCTGAGAGCCGTTCGTCCGCAGTTTTATAATTTCACGGACGTCCTCTTTCGAACCCTTCTGTGTGTGTGTTTGTATGTATGTATGTCTGTATATATATATATATATATATAGAGGCCCGTTCTGAAGCGGACGTCCGCACTTCGCTAAAGTGCGGACGGCGATGCAGCGGAGGCGTTCTAGGCGGCGGCGGCGGCGGCGCGCGGCTTGCAGGAGGGAGGCCGGAGGCATCTTGGACTGTTCTGGGCAGTGTTTAAGGTCGGAGGAGGTCGGGGTTGCAGGTTCTGGGCAGCAACCCAACCTGCAACTGCAGGTTTTCTGGGCAGCCCTCCAACGACGTCGCCGGCGACTCCACCGACTGCAGACAGTCCCGCCCGGCGTCCTTCCGGCAACCCTCGCTGCTCCGTCGCGCCCCGAGCCGAGCTGCAGCAGCGCCGTCCGCACTTTAGCGAAAGTGCGGACGTCCTCTTTGGAACGCCTCCATATATATATATATATATATATATGCCCGCGCTTCATATCCTATTAATAGCAGCAAAATGATAGAAAAAAAATGGTCATATTCAATTTTATGTACTCATGAAACTTCATTGTTCCGTGACAGACAAAGAATCTCCGATTACACAACTACTTCTCAAACCAGATATAATGTTGATGCCTTCGGAAATTAGATTGAGCATGAGTTACACTATCTGAATACTAAGTAATGACAATTTAAGTTAGTGTTTGCATTCCTCTTTGAAATGCCGTGAGTGCATATTTCTCTGGTGGCATGGTTGGTCCAGATTGAACAAAAAGATTTTTAGGTAAATGGTGCATTGCAATCTTGCATCTGTGTGGTCTTCTTAGGTTCTTACAGTTCCGTACTCTTACCAATACAGTGTTGATAATTGAATTGCAGGAAGCACCTTCTTAATATGACAATTGTGCTTCCGTCGCTGCTTGAGGTTGTGACATGGACAGTTAAGAAGTCGTTAATCTCTGAGGTCTAAAGAACTGAGATTGCTCCAATTGAATGCTTGGTAAAAAGAAAAAAAGAAAAAAAGAAGGACCCCTGCCACTTCCAATTGGGATTCTTGGAGTATGTGGGTTCATTTGAAAAAAACACACTATTGCCTTCATGCCACTTCTTGCCTTCAATTTTTTCCCCATATATATTGGTTCGTTATAAGGCCAAGTCTAAATTATGCAATTATGTTGCTTGAAGACTTAAAACATGTTGCATCCTCATATTTACATAACTTATGCATGCAAACTAATCTGTTCATTAGGAGTATAAGCTTGGAAAGACTGGAAAAGTAATCCATTCGTGAATCATGCTGATAACTTGCGCAACATTCTTTTGAGGTCCAATAGTAGTGGTTAGAATTATCTCTTTTTATTTTTTTAGTTTTTTTTTATGTCTGATAATTGATATGAAGCAGAGGTAGTAGATTTACTTTATCTTATACATTTGTCAAGATGTGTCCATGTTTTCCTTCAATTTGATCTAACTCTGCATATCAAAGCTTCATGCATAAAATGGATGTGGCATATGCAGCCACAGACTTAATCATTTCCTGAGTTGCTGCAATGGCTTGCTATAAGATTTTGGCAACTGAGAAGCCTTCCATTATTTTAATTTCAGTTTTCAAGTTCTGATTTGGAACTAAAGCATGTCATGATATGATCATAAATGAGACCTAATGTCATACTTCTGTTTTCATGTTTTATGAGACTATCTTTCGTGTGAATCTAACATGATCAACTGTGTTTTGATCATGTTCTTAACATCTGTAGTTTTGCCTATTTTCTGCTCAAGGGGAGAACTCATTATTACTTTTGAATTTGTAGACATTATCACCTGATGTTGCTGAATGACATCAATTTAAAGATGCTTCTTTTATGGCAGACTTGGCGGGTGCGAAGGTTATAACTGAAGATGAACTTGATTTGACAACCCTTGGAAATGCAATTGAAGAGATGTTAGGTATGTCCATTCTGTTGCTATGTTGCCTTATAAGAGATTGCTTGCTCGACATTAAGGTTTTAACACATCTTACTGTAAAATTATCTCATAATCTAGAGGTATCCTAATTGATACTTTGACAAATTTCATATTCTGATTAGCATATTGTGTACGCACATAATATATGTATGTTTACTTTCTTTAATTGGCCTCTTGGAATATCAAAGATAATTTAATTTGAATATAAATATTGATAAATGTTGTGTACTTCAGTAGTTGGGTTGTGTATATGCTGTTTTATTTGTTAATGAGGAATGATGCCATTTTATTGTGGAAACCGGACAGTATATTGAATCCAAATTGACTCTTAGAGGTTAGATATCCTTTAATAGCGATCTCCTCTTTTACAGGCAATGAGAGTGAAATGGCAGATGTGTCCTAGAGGGCTAAGAGAGCTGCAAACTCCAATGCCTCTGTAGAGATTGCACAAAACATCATTTCTCTAACCAGCTTATCAAGAGGAAAGAAGTAGACTTAAAGTTGGTTTATACTTAAGTGATAGATCCAGCTACCACTTTCCATTGGCGTCCACCAAAATTAGCTAATTGTTATATGCAGAAGCTTGAAGATTTCATAGAAGTAGAATTCAGGAAGTTTTCTATGAATATAGGTAGCTAGGTTCTTAGAGTTCTTTTCACTCCAATCATTTCCTTTCTGATTATTATTTGATCTCCGATTTGTTGGGATAAGACTTTTCGTTTCGGTAAACCTGATAAATTTTGGATGCGAGAATAATTGGTTTTCAAGACTGAAGGTTGTTTGCAGATTTACCAACTCCTCTCTCCATTTTTCTCTGTGCAGTGCGTTTCAAGGAATCCATATGAGAGATTCTTTTTATTATGATGCCTGCAGGTACTTAAGACTTGCATTCTGTCTTGAGTTTTTGTCAGCTTTGATCGATGAATGAAGTTTGTCAAATTTCAGTTTTTGATTTTCGGTTCAGCAAATCATCCATTGGAATTGGATCAGGTTTAGGATTAGGTTCAGTAATCTGAATCGACTGGTGTGTGTGTATGAGAAGAAATTGGCTCAGGTGCATTTTTGTGAGAAACTTCATGGTTTTCAAGTGTGAATGCATGATGAAGGACTACGTTGCACAACACAGATGAAATTGATTATGGAGAGGCTGTTGGTCATGGTTGTTTGATTAATGTATATGTTATTCTCTGTCTAGCCTATTTGCACATAGATTTAGACATTAGTCACGCTTTTAGCAAGTTGAATTTAACTTAAGTTATAAGGATGCAAATGAGTATGGATATACTACATTACTACAATATCGATTCTATATTTGCCCCTAATTCATCTAAAATATACAGAGTTTTGTTTTGTTCTTTTTTTCCCTTGAAAAACAGTGTCTACATGCTAAAAGTACTTCAAGAAAAGCCGGATATCCCCATGATTTACAAAAAACCTGGGACAATCAAGACATCCCCTATTTTCTGTAACCATTCTGAATGTACAGCTATGTATTGCTGATGGGACAATAATATTTTACAACTAATGTGAAGAAATATACTTACAAGTTTGTAACACTAGATTTTTCATCGGAAACAATACAATGCGTTACTACAAGTAACAACTAGATACATTTATATTGTTTATAAAACCCGCAGCATCGGCGGGGCTGTTTTCTAGTATAAACATATAAGAGAACTCACCATCACATCACATAAAAACTTTTGATGTCCATCACCTCCTACAGTCAAATCCCACGGTGCGGGGCCTTTCCAATCATCAAGATATTGTACTTCAAGAAAACTCAGCATAACCCACTGATGACTGCCTTTTGCCTTTTCTTTTGTAGCTTTGGCTTTCTTATCAGATTCTCCTAGCAAAATCTTTTCCCCATATGCTCACAACCTTCAAGAGAACTTCATCCATAGGCTGGGTATACCTACGCTGTGTCATAATAGCTGTTCCCTCTACAGTAATTATATCATTAGAAACATCGGTAGCTCGGACCATATCTACGGCTTCACAAAATTTAATCCTTACAACTTTATTACATATATCAACCTTCTCAAGAACTTGTTTCAAACCAAGCTTCACAATGGGGGGATGTGGTTCAGAAGGAGAGTGAACTAAGATCCCTGCAGTTACAATTCCAATAACTCCATCACAAACAGGAAGTAGCACTTCGTATAACCAAAGGCAAGGCTTCAAAAGAAATAATCTGAGATTTTCTGTGGTTAACAAGATATTGTGCAAGAAATCCAAAAACACTAGCATATGAAGCAATCAATGTGATCTTAAGATCTAGTATGACATACCTTCCTGGATGACCTTCACTCAGAAGACATTGAATATTTCAAGCAGGCAATATGCATCCATAGCTGCATATGTTTTCTGCTCCTCTGTAAGAGGACGACATGACCAACCACTACATTGTAGTTCCAAAAGAAGAGGTGTTACATTAACAAGTCATTGTAGTAACTAAAATTGCCCCATCTTATCACTCCATGGTAGTAGTTAGAGCCCAATTATTTTCATTGCAAAGTAGATTAGGAACATGGATGATGCTCAAATTAGCACCAAAAAAAAGTTTCAAAAGCCAAACTCTTGAAAGAGAAATGCCAAGGAGTTCTTTGCAGATAGTTGCCAGACTCTTGGTTTCCTCTGGTGTCTTCTTCCCATGTTGCTTCTGTTGCAGATGCTGGTATATGCTTGGACAAATATGGCTCCATCTGTTCACCATACATTCATGAACTATAAGCCCATAATCAAAATCCCCTCTACAGAAAACTATCAACATATACTCTGCAATACAACCCTTTTGACAGCTAGCAATCTGCAAAGGGTAACTGCTCGAAGCGGAAACTAGAACATACATTCATGAACTTCCCCATCAACTTCTATGACACTACAACCAGGAAGCTTCATCACACCTTTAGCCTTCATATTTTGCCGCACGTTACTTACTCCATCATAAAGCTTGGAATCCGCATATATATTGGACAAAAGCACATAAGCACCGTGATTCCTGTCCTCGAGTTCTACTATTTTTCTCGACGCAAGCTCACCCAGTTCCATATTCCGATACATTCTACTAGCGTGGAGCAAAGCCCCCCAAGCACCCGCATGAGGCTTCATTGGCATGTTGTTAATGAAGTTCAGAGCTTCATCTAAACGCCCAGCTCGACCATATAAGTCAACAATGCAACCATAATGCTCTAGCTGAGGTTCAATCCCATACAATTCTTTCATCGAGTCAAAATATCTACGACCTTCCTCCACTAGTCCAACCACAGTACAACCCCTAAGAACCGAAACAAAGGTAACTTCATTTGGTCGAACGCCTTCTTTCTCCATGACTGAGAAAAGCTCAAGACACTTCTCACCAAAGCCATTCATAGCTAGTCCCCCCAAAGCAACACTCCACGTATACACATTCTTTTCCTTCATCCCCCAAAACACTTCCATGGCCTTACTCATATTCCCACATTTCGCATACATGTCAAGCAATGCAGTCCCCAATGTCACTGTCATCCTCACCTTGTTTCTCTCTATATATGCATGAGCCCATCTCCCTTGATCCAGTGCCCCCAAGTGACAACACGCCGATAACACCGAAACCATACACACCTCATTCACCCTCACACCCTCCATTTGCATCAAATGGAACAAACCCAAAGCTTCCCTAGACTTCCCACATTGTGCATACCCCGCAATCATCGCATTCCAAGCAATGGGGTCTCTTTCAGGCATTTCATCGAACAATAACCGTGCATAATCTACATCCCCACATTTAGCACAAGCGCTCACAATAGCAGTCTGACACACCAAATCAGGATCGGCAATGCCGCTAAACACTCTATGACATTGCTCCAAACAACCCAATTCCGCATACATAAATATTAAAGCACTTTGACCATGCGGGTCATTCTCAAATCCATGCTTTATTAATGCACCATGGACCGAAGGACCTGTCTCAAATGACGAATGCTGCGCAGAAGTGCGAACCAAGAAGTTAAATGTGTAGTTATCAGGTAGAAGATTGTTACTTGAATGGAGGATTCTGCTGTAAAAGTGAAAGCTTTTACTAGGTGTGGAACTTTTGGAATAGGCCCTGATCATGGAGTTGAAGGTGAAGAGAGATGGGTTGTCACATTGATCCAGGACTCGGTTGGAATATTCCAAATTGTTGGGGTTCCGTACGGCAATGGTGGCAACAAAGTTGCCGGAGAGACGAGGATCGTTGAGAACACCGTTAATGAGGAGTTGGGTGTGGATTTGCTTGAGATCTTTGAGAGTGGTGGATGAGTCTACTAGTGCAATTGTCAGGTGTTTTGCAATGCATCTCAAAGAGCTCATCATGATAATGTGGAGTTGGGCTTGTGCCTTGCCTCGAAACTGATTATAAACTGAGAACAATCAAATGTAGCAAATATAGTGAAACTACAGAATTGTTTGCAGAAATACGTTTTAAAAACTTAATACAAATATTATATTTGCTACATTTGCAGAAAAAGAGAGCGCAAATCCAAACAATATTAATCCACACACACATCAAATTAATATCTTAATGATTCTTCAATTGTCATTGCTTGAGAATCCACACTAAAAATAAAAGAAAAGAAGAGAATAGGAAAAAAAAAAAAAAACTTATAACTCGTAAATATGGTGCACTTTTAATTGACAAATTATATCGAATTTGCATCCTCTATTTGGATTTTGTGAATTACTCGAAGCATTTGACTTTTAATCTTCACCATGCTTTATATATTTTCTGGTTTTCCATATAAAGTAGATAATCACAGCTAAAAAAACAGAGCACATTGAAGAAGTATAAATTCACAAGCTATATCCATTTGAAATAGAAATTTTGGAGGATCAAAGATTGAAGGAGTACCAGGTATAATTTTATCGGTATTGATCTTGGTGGCTGACCTTGATGGTCTGCAAGAGTAAGCAAATAAGCTTACAAGTAAGAAGAAGAAATACAAAGACCAAACACATGCTACAATCACCTAATGGTTAAGAAAACTAATCGAACATCCTGTAGCTAGAACATATCCAGTAAAATCAGAGTTCCAAATGGGTGTCTTGAAAACATTATTAATGTCTGATTAACCAACATCCTAGAACAGATGTACAGGATGTTGACCAGAAGTTGCGATTTGGATACTGAATAAAAGATTTATTTCCAATTCTTTTGTGTACCAATGTGAGAAGCTTATTATGTTGAAGTGCAAATATCATTTCCATGTTAAATTAAGATCTGTTGTTAAACCATCCTTCTAGCAGTTTTGTGTTGTTGGGAGACAATAGAAACCTTATATCCTTGAGACTTACGAGGTTCATTAATCTATGTTAATTAAGCTTCATTGAAAGTGCTCATATGCCATAAACAATAGTTTCGAACCAATACAGTAGGTATTGTTCTGTAAAAAACAAATATAGAGACAACATGAGCCCTAATCTAGATGTACATGGACACTGAGTTAACTTTGGTGCCCGGATATCAAAATCTAATGTAAAAGCTTCACCATTCACACGACATTATCTAGAGGCTACGGCAGGGACAGTGGTGTGAAGTTATAACAATTGCAGCATTACTAAGAAAACCATGAAAGAGAAGTGGATCATGTATTAGTTATCAATAATCTTTAGCTAATAAAAGACTGAACATGGGAATAAAACAACACCCATGACAATTTTAAAAACAAAGCACCAAAAGAGTTTGTCGTAATAGTTGGTGGCTCTCTATTGAGTGCTATGCATCATTCTTTGGTAAGCTCTAGTTTAATCAAGAGAAGGAAACGTATAGCATCATAGCTGCTCGGTGTTATTCTGGGCAATTCATGAAAACAGTTGAGAAAATGATAACAAACCCCTGTTATTAATCAAAACATAAAACCCAAATCAAACACATACCTCTTCTTCTATTGAAAGCTTCCTCCCAAACTCGATCAAAAAATTCTAGCAGCGAATTTTCCTCTTCTTTTTCCTACCGCAACACTCTACGATCAAAATCAGACATCTTAAAAAATCCCAAATTTCATATCAAATATGGCACATAAACTTGGTAAACCATAAATTCACTCACTGTAGTTGAGATCATGCCATGCAATTCACAGACATGACATTCTATTATATGAATGGGCTTTGGTATGAGGAGGGAGTTTGAACCAACCCACTATTAGTAATACATGCTTATCATCAGAAACCAACTTACTAGAAACTCGGAATCCTGCTAGAAACTCGGAATCGAAATTCTGAAATTAGATAATCAAATTCAATCACCCAAGAAAACCCCCAATTCAGTAACCCAAACCCTAAAAGCTAATCAAACAAAATTGGGGGCCTAAACCACAACCCAACCCAACAAAACTCAATTTCTATGCTGTTTGGTAATGATGGGGCTCCGACACGGGGGGTGGTGCAGTGGGTTTGATGACGGCCTGGTGATGATAGTGCAGCTGCTGATTTGGGTGGAGGAGGATGGGCTGATTGTTCTCTCTGCGGCCTCGGGCTTCTGGAAATTTCGGTCTTCAGATGTGAGCAAGAGGAGTGTGGGATTGGCTCTAGGGCTGGCTTTGTTTGGTGAATGGCAACGACGTGATTACAAAAAAATGAGAGGGGCAAAACCATCTTTTATGTTCCTTATGAACAGTAGGAACAGTGAACTCATCTTCATCTTACTAGACTAGAAAATCAGCTCGCGCTTTGCTGCGGATTTACTGGAAAAGTAATTGTTTCTATACATAAGAATATTGTTGATTTGATAACATTACATAGCTGAAGATCACAACAATGAATACAATATATAGTCCTCATAATGTATCAAAGATTTTTTTTAAATCAAAGGTATCAAATCTGAAGATCATAACTATGAATACAATATATAGTCCAATAAGAAAAAGCTCACAGGAAAAAACAAACTACTACCTTTACCACCTTGCCTCACGAAAAGCAAACAATCCAACAATAACCCAACACCAAAAACCTCACCCAATACAACCTGCACATAAAAAAAGAAATTATAAAATCACATATTAAAAAATACATTCAATACTCTGCGACAAAATGAAAAAGATGATACAAAATCCAAACTCAAAAGCAGCAGTCACCGATTAGTCTACAATTCCAGCTTCGATCAACAATTATCAACCAAAAACGAAGCGCAAAACTATCTCTTCACTCCCTTCACAGTTTAGGGTTGAGGACACTGTGTGTTCATGTTACCAAGCTAGCCTAATCATTCATGTAAAATATAACTTCCATCTGTTACACTGTGTGTTCATGTTACCAAGCTAGCCTAATCATTCATGTAAAATATAACTTCCATCTGTTTCAGATCAAATCAGATAACATAAATGAATTATGTTTCTGGCCATATTACTCAATTTTCACCGGTCTCACAAAACACAACATGTAATCTGGACATTGAAAAGACTACAGACTGAAGGTCCAAAAGCAATAAAAGCTAATTAGATTCAAAATTGCAAAGCATTATGGATCCAGAAAAATTACCAAGCAAGAAATACTCTCACTTTTTACGAAACAACAATTAATCTCCTTTTTTACCAGCTTCAAGCTTTCAGCTACCTGCAAAATCAAGAGGAGGTTTAACGTATAGCACTAAGCAAGAGAAATGAGAGAATATTAGACACTTCTATTAAAAAGAGCATGGAAAATATAAAACTGATAATTTTTTTTTTTCCTTTTCTTCTCCTCACCAAGAATTATAAAAAGTAAAAACCTCTATCCAATCAATAACAGGTTTGACAACATGCTCATTTATTTCACTTTTAGTTTCAAATTATGTTTCCAACCACTCAAACTCACACTACTCCTATTCATTTACAGTTTCCGACATGTAGATAATTCTCATCACCCTTGAGCAAAACCTTTTTATCTTTCTAAACACTTAAATTCACACTACTCCAATGATCATTATATTCGATTCACAGTATTCAAACAATATCACTACAACCTCGAAAATAGCGAACCAATCAAACCCAACTGTTCCTACAATGAATTCCAACATGATTCAGTAACTTAAGCCTAGACTAACATATTGAGAGACCACTGACACATCCATATTCAAAAAGCAAAGCTTTAATCTTTTGCATAATGAAAAAACAAAAAAAATATAGTCAGGCAGAACATGCAACAAAACAAAAGCCAACTTCTAGCTATCTCAAAGCTGCTTTTCTGAGTCCTACTTCACAACTACTTGGACTACATGAACAAAACCCAAATGAGCTTTCAGCTAAATAGAACAGAGATGCAGGATATCAATATAGGAAAGCACAATATAAACAATGGTACAGATGCAAAAAGGTAATCAAGGAAAGCACTATTACTTGTGATTTAAAGAAAAATAAACTACAGGGTATTAACAGACCTCAACAATTAAACCACAGAAAATTAAAATGTGCAAATTTGGTTAAAATTGAATGAATATACTTGAACTTCTTTGTACTAAACTTGAAACTATACCTCTAACCATGGTCCATAGAAAAACTAACCATGTCTACAAATAATAACCCATAAAAGGACAAATCGGATATCGTCGAAGACAAACCCAAAATATTACAATCATGTACCAACCGTATTTACTTCAAGCACACTTAAATCCTAACACTAATAAGACGGCAAAAGAAAAAGATAAATGTGACAATTATAAAGTAGAGAATGAATTTTTGTTTTCTCCAATTGCTGAGCTATGTTCTTAGCTTCAGCTACTTCTTAGCACCTGTTTCAGCTCGACTTCCGTAAAAGAGTTAACCATGAGCTATTGTTTTAGTACTTTCCCAAGTTGATAAGTATGAACATACTTGAGCTATTGCGAAGCACAAGTATAGCTGCAAATCAACTTGAATTGTTATCAATCTAATAATTTAATACTGATATAAAAGTCTGTACAAATAGCAGTATGCTGACCCATGAAGCATGGTTAACATCAATTGGCATTGATTCTCTGCTGTCTAAGCCTTTAACCAATTTCAAACTTTTAATTAGATGACAGCTCATTTTTGATTTGGTTAACAACGATATTCTCCAATAAAAGTACAAACAATTCTCAATCTCTATCAAAATTTACTATATACTAAAGGAGAGTTGGTGTTCACGGGCACTGTTCCTAAGGGCCCGATTTGAAGTGATGGTTTTACCCCTGATCTTTTCCCTTAATTACAGTTTGCCATTCTCCTATGACGTTCTTATCCCCTGCCACCTATAGGTTTGCTGAGCCTCCACCTACGCTCTATCAACACAGACAGAGAGAGAGAGAGAGAGAGGTTATTTGCTCTGCAACGCAAGGCCGAAGGAATCCTGCAACGCAAGGCCGAAGGAATCCTGCAACGCAAGGCCGAAGGAATCATACATAAACCGTCAAGACAAACAGATGAGGAAGAAGGGAAAGAAGAAGAGGCCCGCCCTTCAAAAGTAAGCGAAACCCTCACTCCCCAAAGCTTAATTTCACTGCAAAACACTCATCTTTTTGTTTGTTTGTTTTTTGTTTTTTGTTTTTTTTTCTGGATTGATTAATTGATTGGGAATTCGGTTCCTTAATTTCTCTGCGAAGAATTCATCTTCTTTTTTTTTGGATGGATTGATTGATTGGGAATTGGGTTTTCAGTGTCCATCGGTGGTGTGGAGTTTGCCATCGGAGGCTTAATCATGGATACCAAGGTGTTCTATGGCCAAGAAAGGTCTTTTGCTATGGGTTTCTGGTATTTGTGTAGATTTGGACCCTTCTCAGCTTTGCTCATTAAAATTTTTCGGTGAAGGATTGGATTTGGGTTTATGTTTTGGTGAATAGTATTGTGTAAGCCCCCTTTAGGATCTTTGTGTTTTACTAAAGCAAAATCAGAAAATAGATGAACTGAAAACAGAAACAACACAGCAGATTTTAGAGTGGTTCAGCCAAAACTTTAGCCTACGTCCACTTCGTGATCTCTCTTGAGAGATTCACTAGCACTATGAAGAATTTAGGTGTTTACAAGTACTTATTGCAGATCCCTCAAACCCCTCAGACTAGTTCTTATCTCTCTATCACCTTGACTCTCAGTTTTCTGCACTTTCTGTCTTCCTTGTTCCAGAAAACTAACTGCAGCTCCTATTTATAGGGCATAGAGGCTGCTGATACAATATACAATTAGGATTCCTAATCCTAATAGACTAAGCCTTTAATACAAATCCTAATAGAACATGAAAGACTAACTTTCCTATAACTTATAGAAAAGCTGCGCGCAAACCTCTTTCCTTTCTAGACTTGGATTTGAATTATGCATTCTAATTTTCAGATTGTATCAATGAACCAAAAACACAACAAATAGATATTTGGTTCTTTGGCTTTTTCTTTCTCAAAATTTTCCTAAACGATATGTAGTGATATTTTTGCAGTGTGCTTAGCTTTGCTGATTGAAGAAGATGAATGGGAAAATGAGCTCTTCTTCAGCTTCAGAAGGTATTCTAACTGGGACGTTTGTTGCTTCCTTCCTTTCTTTTATCACTTTGATCATGTCAAACCATATATTTGAATTCTTCTTTCATGGTTTTTTTTTTAAAAAAAAACTTTGTTTTCTATATATATTATTTTCTTTGGCACACGTTTTGTTTTATTATTTTCATGGTTCAGTTAGTGTGTTATTTGTTTTATTACTTTTTGTGTAAAAGTAGTTAAATTTACAGAAAATTGGATGCAAGTGTTTTGAATATCAGTTGCAAAGAAATTTGTAGTGGAATTCGTATTGATGCTTTGAATTGTGATTTTGCAGGGAGCAGGACGGTACTGGATCAGTACGTCTGTGCTTAAAGGAAGGAGCTTTTTTGGTGTTTGAGGGAATTAGGATTTGGGTGAGAGTTGCTATGTGTGGCCATAGTGAGTTGTTAAATACACATCCCTAAATGTTCAGTGGTAGAGATCTATGTTTCAATTATCGAACTACATACTTCAAATTCATTTTAAATGTACATTTGGACTTCTTATTAACAGCTAAGTTCTGTGTTCTAGGATAAAAATCAGTTCTAGGTTCATCTCATAAATGTATAAGTTTGGTTCCTGCTTTTTGAATGTTATTTAAGCTGGACATTGAGTGGTTGTGAGGAGACGTTTCCCTTTCCCTAACATTCCTGGTTTGATTTTCATGATTCTTTGTGGTTTTATCATCACAAATTATAAATATTTTGTGTCTTTTGGTTCTCAGTTACATATTTTTTCAGAAAATTTTGTGGCTCATTAGGTGGGAAACATTGTAATACTCTTTGAATGAATCTTCAAGTTGTCCTAAGCTGTTCTCTTTTTATGAAAGAAGCATTGCATTTTCTTTCAGACTTTTGTTTGATCATGTTAAGCATACCACAGTATACATTACGTGAAAGGGAAAAAAAAAAATGAAGACTATCTGTTGTTGGTTGAAAAACTGTGGCTTTATTTATAATTGTACCAAGTTAATAACACCTCTAAATGCCGGAAACTATGATTTCCTTTTCGAGCTATAGATGTTATTGACACAATATGCAAGACTCCCTTTTCTTTTTGTTATTCATCAGCATATATTGTGACTGTGGCTTTTAATGATGAATTTAAACCCAGTTCGTCTTTCTGCCCAAGTTTATGGAGTATGGTTTCCTGTTTCTTTTAAGTTATGTTTTGGATTCTGATTTTGGGTATTTTTGATGCAGCAAATCTGATATAAAGAGCATATATGTGAGGCTAGGGGCGATTAAGAAGAAGAGGAATGCTGTGCTGAAGTATCTGAAGAATAATGTTGCTGATCTTCTCAAGATTGGCCTTGATATTAATGTATATGGAACGGTAAGTTTCATGGTTCATTAGATTTTTTGCCCAAAAGAGCTTTCATATCTTGGTTTTTGATTATTGAACACCTATCCGTAGCTAGCTTTATGATGTGTGAATTTCATCGTTGTTTTGCTTGGCCTTTTCAGTTCTCACCTAAAAATAAAGAAACTCATTTTTGTGCTGCTGTAGGTGGAGCTGGAAGCAGCACAGCAGGTCAAAAAGGCATGCCTGGTGCTCTAGCAGATATGACATAAAGGTATTGATGTTTTCCATAGACCCTTTCATTGAAAATTATATTAATCTAAGTAGAAAGAAAAAAATTAAAACCATTCAATTTATGTGCCTCATATCAGCGTACTTTCAACAAATTGAAGATGTTCAGAAATATTGAAAAGCTTTAACGGACATGGGAAGGGAGTTATTTCCAAACAAAAGACATGAATGAGCTGTTAGAGTTCCACAAGAAATTAGAATCCATTCTTGAACATTTGACTGATTGAGACACAGGTTAGGATAAATCATCTTCCACTTTTGTTGTTATTGTTTGTTAATCTTCATTTTCATTATAATTACATAATATGCCATTTTCCAAAGTGCAGGTTTTATCAAGGTTTGAAGGAATCCCTACTAAGAAGTTAAAAACTATGAGGACAGCAGCAGCACTCCACTCATAATTAAATGCAATGATCAAAGAACTACACATTTGGAAAATAGAGGCTCCCCTTTTGTCTGCTCACTGACAAGACTGAGCATTATTTCACCAAGGTCAACTCAACCTCCTATACAGAAAATTACATTTCATGCATTTTGATTCTCTGCATTTTTCCATGATTAACGAAAATGAAGCAACATGCAGATCAGAAGGAGAAATAGGTGAACTGGAGCGAACAAAAGATAAAGAGATTAAGAAATTTCAGAGTCAAAAGACCCACTGACTTCAATATCCTCATCCAGGTAAGAGAAGTTGCATGGAGCTAGCTGGCGCTAAAGAGTAGTTTGGTAAAAAAGTTTCACATATTTAGTTACTGTGTTTGAACTTTGGAAAACTTATTAAGAATCATTAGGAAAAGTGGTTTACTGACTTTGAAATAGACCTTATGTTGATGCAGGAAAGAAGAGAAGTACAGACCAGTGGAGAGGCGTAGACTACTGGAACTCAAACTGATACGAAGCAATTAAAAGGATGCGTTAAAAACTTAAAAATGCTCTGGAGGACTTTTCAGTATACGTTCAATGTTTATACATTCGCTGGTGGACATGATCTTGCAATGATTTTCCAATAATTTTGATCTCTTTAATTGACTTAATTTTCGTCTATTTGTAATGTCTTCAATTCTGGAATTTTGCTTTGCTTTGATCATCAAGTTGCCAGCGTTGAGTTCATTTAGAAGTTTTAATTTTGTTTCTTTATTTGTATTAAAATATGATTAGTTTGATGTGTGGTATATGTGTTTTATCACTTTAGTCAAATATCACCTCCTTTTGGGTTATGTTGTTGATGATTGTGATTCCTTTTTACAACTAAAATGTTTACAAATAGGAAATTCTTGGGAACATTTGAACATTTATAACTAGAAATCCTTTTTTTCTCTGTTTACTAATCGGTCATAGTTTGCTTAAGTTGGAATTTATGATTGTTCAATTGTTCATTCCCAAACTTATATCGTAATCTATTACATTTTATCAATAAACCTTGCATACAAAATGGTTAACAATAACAAAAAACACATTTCACTTTATAATGCCATATTTCTATATGCTATAAGCATAGATCATCATGCAATTGACTTAATGATAAATCAACATTTATCTGCTAAAGAGCTTCTGAATACAAAATGTCCAAAGTTTCTAAGAATACAAACTCAATAGTGGTATGAAGCTGGTTGTGAAGCAGCCATCACCCTAAACTCTTTCCAACACCTGAATTTAGGTAATAGTGTTAAGTCATTCAGAAACCAAAAGCTTCATAGATGGGAATAAGCGTAAAAAAAAAAATTGGAAGTACTTAATTCCTGATACTTCACAATTACACCAAAACCAAACTTCATATCATTCTCATCCATTTCAGATAATTTTCATAATGAAGCCTGTCATAGCATTAAACCTCCTTTGATGCCAAAACCATGACCTCTGACGCTCATACTTGATCTACCTAGATATTTCCTGAAACACAAATACTAAATGCTCATAGTATATATACTTATATAGTATATACTTATAT
>BDJD01000922.1:161130-173924 GCA_002564525.1 Rosa multiflora | reverse complement strand
AAAAAAAAAAAAAAAGAAAGTCAAATGCCCTAAGGTTTCAAATTTCGGTTAAAAATAAAGAATTCATATTAATTGCATTTATAAAATGATTTTTTTGAATGAAATTTTTACATAGATTAAACTAACCTAGCCTATAATAATAAAAGCATTGCACACTGATCATGTATATGAAAATGTCCAAGTAGAGTCTAAAGGGATTAGAATAGAAAGAAAAGAACTAACATAGAGAAAACGCGCTGCGCTTGCGCCTAAACTGAGAACATATATGCCATGTCCGACGGCAATCCCTCGTGGCGTCGTCGTCAGACGGGCCAGAGAGGACCTCGTGTCCGGTGGTGGGTTGTCCCGCAGAAAGGTTAGCCGGAGTATAGGCTGCTTGGTGATGGTTGCGCTGTCCTGTTTGCTTGGAGGTTGCTTCAGGAAAGGGAAGTGGTCGTGGGGATTCAATCTGGAGAGGTTGGCGAGGCTGGGTTCTACCGGATTTGGATCTGATCAAAAATTTTTGATCGGGTTTGCTGCGTCTGGATCCGATCTGGAGAGGGGAAGGTTTGGAAACGATGCAGGGCTAGTGGGTCGACTTGCGTTCGCCTAACGCATAGTGGGTGCCGGCGGAGGCGCTGTCGGTTATGGAACGACGAGAGAGATGCAAACGGGATGGTGGTGCTGTGGCCAATGTAATCTGCAACTTGGGCTTGGGCTGAATGAAGGTTGGGCTTCGGCTTCGGCTTTTGGCCCAGCTTGTCTCTCTTTTTATTTTATGATGTTCTGTTTTTTATTTCTAGTAATATGTGGCTTATTGCCGGCCCTTCCATTATTTGGTAGGGCGACGTGGGGTTGGTCTCAGTATGCATACTTAGTGTGCCTTGTTTGGCCTAGCGAGGCAACGAGCTATTTGATTGATCAAATGGACGTAACCTCCTAGTGGCAGGATGAAATTAAGTGCCGCTGGATTTATTTCTGTGTGGCAACATAGTGGGAAATCTGTGCTATTTGTAATGATGCTTCTTCGTTATAGAGTTATCTTTCCGGTATGTCATCGCTATGTCAAAGCAAATGGAGTAGCCATTCGTGCATTATTTGCTAATTGGTGCTTGTTAAAATACATAAATTTTGTGGAGAGTTCTGGTATTATTTCAGAATGTTCTCTTTATGCTTATTGTAATCTGGGGTTCAAGTTCTATGTCCACCCCTTATATTCTGTATTTCATTAATCAAGGCTTGTGGACAGTCGCACCAGCCCCATTTCAAAAAAAAAAAAAAACTAACCTATAATAAACCTATTTACAATGTAGCCTCTCTAAAATTATACATTTATAATAGAATTGTGATATTTAATATGTACGAGTAATTAACTAGTACTGTAGTAGGTTGCTAAACTGGTATTTTTATCTATATGTAATTATAATTGTGCTGTATATTGATAATGTGAATGTGATTTACTTTATTTTTTTTTTATGGCTGGAACCCAGTTGAATTGTCATTGTTCCACAATATATAGATCACTTAACCTTGACTAACTCTGTTAATGTCTAAGATTCAGCGGT
Source organism: Rosa multiflora (assembly GCA_002564525.1). Lineage (NCBI taxonomy): Eukaryota > Viridiplantae > Streptophyta > Magnoliopsida > Rosales > Rosaceae > Rosa > Rosa multiflora. The sequence goes on along the minus strand of BDJD01000922.1, from coordinate 172,380 downwards.
AGCTGAACCTTGGTCAATGCTGGTTCGAGGGACGAACCGCTACTTGTGATCTCTTGGTTGCTTCCGCTATCTGTCAAGTAAAATGCAAAGGGCATCAGAGGGAGACCGCGGTTGGCGGTCTTCTCTTCTCCGATGCCCAAGTCAGTCAATGTATTTGTGTTGACAGAGTAACGGTAGGTAAGTAGTAAATGCGTAATTAATGAGGAGAGAGGAGTGGACCTTTTATAGGTGGGGAAGAGACTGATCTCTTCCTTGTTTTCAATGTGGGACTGATGCTTCAGTTCCCAACTTCTAATGGTTCAGCGAGGTGATGTTGGCAAGGCGCGTGGCGGCTTGTCAGCGGTGATATCCGGATGAGCCGGAGCTCGGGTGATAGCCTGTTTGGCTGTGTTTCCGTAGGTCACACCCTCGATAGCTGTTGGTGCCACTGGCGACAGTATGAGCGTGGCTCATTGTAGGTAATTATGCTTGGAAAATGCCCATGTAAGTACAAGTCCCCCAAGTCCCCAGTCAAGGAGGACAATCTTGGTTGGGGAGTTGCCTAGCGGTTTGAAGCGTTACTGCTATTAGTTTTGCAAATGCATTATTAGCGTCAGTGCGTTGTCAACCATGGATTTGTTCTAAGCAAGCACTTTATACCCTTTCGGGTGGGCCCATGCTGCTAGGCTGCCCAGGGAGTCCCCCACTCCTCGGATAAGATAGGTCTCCGTTTGGCCGGTTGTTTGTTTGATGAGGGGTGCTGCGTTGAGTAGTGGGTGTTAGGTAGCGAGCCTAATCTTTGATACCCAAGCATCGGGGGTTAGTTGCCTGATCAGGGCCGTTGTCTGACGATGTTGACCTGTCCCTTTTCTCTTTCCAGGGGGAGAAAACCTTACTGCAACGCCGCGTGGCTGTTGTTGTCGTTAGGAGGAGTGGCCTCTGGAGTTGCCGCTGGCGGGATTCTCTTTGCTTAGAGGTACCTGTAAAAAGCGCCGCTTAACCCAATGTAGCGTAACGAGAACCTTCTCTTGTATGATAGTGAGTTTCGCTAGCAGTGTTGCGCTTAGCGGAGACTCTCGCTTGCATGATGAAAATGAGAAGTTCCGCTGGTGGTGTTGTGCTTAGTGGAGACTGTCTCGCTTGCAAATTGGTATGCCTGCTTATGACGGTTGCTTTGGATAGACGTTTCATCTGACAGAGTCCGACACGTGTCTGCCATGCATTGGGTTGGCGTGTAGGCGCACGTCTTCTCAGCACGCCCGTCGTTTCGCCATTAATGCGAGTAAGTATTATGTGGCTAACTGAGGCGATACTTGGTTAATCTGGATAGTGGGTGCGATCGTGGGGCACGTGTATGGCTCCGGTGTGATGTAGTGTTTTTTGTTGACTGTTCGAATTTGCTTGATGTTGACATAAAAGAGGGGGAACCAAGGGGGTTTGACACTTTGTACACTTCAAACCTGAATCATCGTCTTCAAGCTTTGCTATCTGAGAGTTGAGGAGTAGGTTCTGCAAGTCGAGTGAGGGTGCTGATCTTGGAAGAAAGAGACTCCTCGAAGAAAAAACAAACATCGTCAATTGCATACACCTCCCATACTTCAGGTTGGTGACCTGGCTCTCATGTTTCTTTGATTGTTTGTTGTTTCTACCATTTGATACGTTTTCCTTTCGAATTCGTTGTAGCAGTTCTGTGACGTGTTTGAGGGTCTAGAAGGGTTTGTGGATTGGTTTAGGCATTTTTGGCAGAAGGTTAATGGTTATGGGTTTGCTAGATGGTCGAATCTGGGTTTGGATGTATATATGTTGTTTTATTTTTGTGGTGTTTTTATGGGTTTTCTGGGTATGATTGTTCTTGGTGTTCTTTGATGAAATCTGACATAGGAATAGTTTAGATCCACTTGGAACTAACTGACTTGGGTTTTAGGGTGTTTGTGATGGCTAGCGTCGTAGAGATCTCGAGCAGTGAGGATTCCGGGTATGACGTGTCGCTCAGCGGTTCGGATAGGATTTTTATTGACTCATTGCTTCCGTCTGCCCTTGCAGGAACCTCACTGCCGGAACCACTACAAACTATACCTTGGGAAGTAGCTATGGCTTGTGTTGGGGGCCCCGAAACCTCGACGGTGGGAGAGGAAAATGCCGCTCGCAAGCAGCAACAGGAAAGGTTAGTGAGTAATAGTATTGCTAGTGGGTCCGCGCATGGGGATGACGCCGCTGAGGGGAATATAGAGTCTGCCTGAGTCCTCCGCGATGGTACTCCGGTTGACGAAGCGGGGGATGACTCCGTCCTCAATCACAAGGCTGAAGTGGGTGTTTCGCCTCCCTGGCGTGGTGAAGCTGCGTTTACCGAAGAAAGAAGAGAATACGTTGTTTCTGTAGGCCGGTTATGCCGTTGTGCACGAGGCCATGTTCTGCCAGGGTGTCACATTTCTGCTATTGCCAAACCTTCAGATTCTGATTTGCGAGTTTGACCTCTCATTCAGGGAAATTTGCCGTAACATGTGGAGGCTGCTGATGGCGCTGAACTCCTTCTGGCGGTTGTCCAGCTACAAAGTTCCTACCGTGGTAGAGGTTCTTCATTTTTACGAGCTTGTATATGTGAAGCGCCAGGGTTGCAGCGGACAAGTCTACCTTACTAGTCGTACGGGAGCTCCCAAGTTGATTGAGAATTTGAAAGATTCAATGTTCCCCTAGCGGTCGACCTACTGCGTTCCGACTGAGGGCTGAGAGTATGACCCGGGGGTGAACGAGCAGGCGTCGACATTTAGGATTAAGTTGGAGTTCCAACCTATCATAGGTTGTCGTTAGCCCTGTTGACTAACGCGCTGTGATAGAGCCATGGATAATGCTGAGCTACAAAATTATCTAGAGGGGATGTATGTCGCCGGCCTGAATGAGCGGCACACTGTCGTTGATCCGCAATCCTAGGCTTTGAGCCAATCGGAGGTGGAGGTTGTAATGTCGATGCCTCACCATTCCTATCTTGCCGCCGCCAGGCAGACTGTCATATTGCCTGATGCCCGCGCCAAGCGTGGGGCTGCCGGAGGGAGCAGGGTCGGTGGTGCCCCGGAGAGAGCCAAGGAGAAAGTGGCTGCTCAGCGTTGTGGGGTCCAGTGGGAGAGGACTGTGCCGGTGAAGGAACCCGTTACCATTGCGGGTTTGGAATAGCATGAGCCTCCGAGGCCTACCTCTGTGGGTGCCACAAAGGGGCCTCTCCAAAAGAAGCGGTAGCAAAATGAAGCATTTGAAGGTGATGATGCGGATGACTCGGTGACAATCGAGGCCCGCTAATAGAAGATGGCGAAGCAGGCTTTGCAGAAGGTGACGGTGGCCACCGCCGGGGAGGTGCTGACAAGCGAGCTAGATTCCTTTGCCTCGTATGCCGAGTTTCTGGCCGATCCCATGCGGGAGTTTCTTTTCCACCTTTATGAGTAGCTCAGGTTTGGCGGGATGGATGGGACGGCCCTCCAGCAGTCACCGTTTAGCTCAACCTTTAGGCACTTGTCAGTCGGGCTGCATGAGTTATTTCTGACGGCGTTGAAGTTGTCGCATATTGAGGGACGAAGCTGAGGGTCTCCATGGGGAGTTGGAGGAGACGTCCAAGGAGCTGGCGGAGACCCAGCGCCTCCTCTCCAAGTCAGAGCTGGACCTGGTAGACATTCGGGGCAAGCTGGATGTTACAGTCGACAGGGATGTTGAGCGAAACAATTGGGTGGTGCAGTTGGAGGAAGATATGGCCCTGTTGCAGGAGCAGGTGGCTGCGAAGGGCAGGCTTGCCGAGGTTCTTCAGCGAGAAGCCGCCACCAAGGCGGCAGAGTTGAAGCGGTTGGAAGTCGAGGTGACCCGTCTGAGCAGTGAAAGGGACCAGGCAGACGCCACTGCTATAGAGGCCTACAAGCGGTCACTGGAATTCAAGCATGCCTTGACGAAGGCTGGTGCGAACCCCGGAAAAATGTGTTGAACTTATTGATGATCGCACGAGAAATTTTTTCGCGATCTCGACAATTGCCAAAGTGCTCGAGAATATTTTCAGAAATTTTGATAAATTGAAATCTTCAATTTAAGTGTTGGATAATAAAGTACACGACACAATGAGTTAGTGGAAATTTTCAGGGAATTTTTCGAGTACCCGAGCTGTCGACAAATACTTGTGTTGCTTGGGTGCTAGTATACTGCTAGAGCCTGACTTAAGCTTTTGTTAATCAATGAAACATTAAGGGAATTAAAATTGTTCCAACTGCACGATGTTGCGGATGTGGTCCGCTGAATGTTGTTGGCGTTGCCAGTTAACTTGTGCTATGGAGAACAATGGTTTGAATAATTCCTCGTTTCATTGATAGCTGAGAAATTAGTGTTTACAAAAGAAGGAGAGTACCTGCTGGGTAGCTTCCCTTAGCTAAATATTATACAAAAATTTAGCTAAGTCAAGATGCTCTTGGGTCAGCGGTATAATTACTTGTAGTAATACCGGAGGTGTTCGGTATTCCAAGGGTGGGTCATTGTAACGGCATCCTTGTCCCTTGAGTAGAAAGTGTCGGGGCTGGTGACTTCTACAATTTGGTATGGTCCTTCCCAAGTGGGACGGAGTGCCATTGGTGGTGGAATGACTTCCTTCATTATCTAGTCCTCAAGTTAGAGGTTCCGAGCTTTGACTCTGTTGTTGTAGAAATGCGATACCCATTGCTTGTTTTGCAAGTTGTGCAAATGGGCCTAGTGGCGCTTTTCCTCGAGGAGATCTTTGTCGAGGTTGATACCCTCCGCATTGGTCTTGGAACAGTATCCTTCGTCCCTAGCGGTAGGTTGGGTGACCTCGATGGGTAGGACGGCCTCAGTCCCAAACATCATGCAAAACGTTGTTTCACTATTAGCAGATGGTGGGGTTGTCCTGATGGCCCACAGAACTTCCGGGAGCTTCTCTGCCCACAAACCCTTGGCGTCGTCAAGTTTCTTTTTTAGCAGCTTCTTGATTATCTTGTTTGTCGCTTCAACTTGTCCGTTGGTTTGGGGGTGAGCTACAGATGCAAAGCTCATCTTGGTGCCCAGATTGGCGGTAAAAGATATGATCTCCTTGTTGTTGAATTGTGCTCTGTTGTCTGCGATGATGGTATGGGGAATGCCGTACCGACAATAGATGTTCTTCCAGAGGAAATGGGTTACCTTGGAGGTAGTGATTGTCGTTAGCGGCTTGGCCTCGATCCACTTGCTGTTGTAGTCGATGGTGACGATGATGTATTTGAACTGATCCCTAGCGGTTGGTAATTTTCCAACTAGGTCGAGGCCCCAAGTGGAGTGAATCCATGGGCTGATGATTATAGAGAGAGGCTCTGTCGGGGCATGTGGGAGGTCAGCATATTGCTGACACTTATGGCAGTTCTTGGAACTTCTCTAGCGTTGTCACCGAGCGTAGTCTAGAAGTACCCTTGCCGCATGGTGCGATTGGTCAGAGATCTGGCGCCTGAGTGGTTTCCACATTCTTTGGCCTGCATCATTGCCAAAACGACCTTTCCCTCCTCTGGGTTAGGCATTGGAAGTTGGGATGGGTGAACTCTTGGCGGTAAAACTTGCCATTCTGTATGTTATAGTAGGTTGCCATCCGCTTAAGTTGTCACGCTTCAACATTCTCGGTTGGCAGCATTCCATTGCGCATGTATTCGATTATTTCATCCATCTAGCTGGGGTTTACTTTGATGTTGAAAATTTCTGCTAGGGTTTTGGTGATGCTTGGCTTGTCAAGGTATTCCACCCTTGTGTCTGCCAGACTTTGGTGTGGTTGAACAGTTGCCAACCTTGCCAGAGAATCTACCTTGGCGTTCTTTTCTCTGAGGATCTGTGTGATGGTGTGGAATTTGAATTTCCTGATGAGCGTTTTGACGAATCCCAAGTATGCCGGTAACTGTTTGTCTTTGGCTTGGAAGCTGTCGTTGACTTGGTTGAGCACTAACTGGAAGTTGCTGAATATGTTGACAATGTCAGCGCCTGAGTCGATGGCGAGGAGCAAGCCTGCAATGAGTGCTTCATACTCCGTCATGTTGTTTGAGGCTGTGAAGTTGAATTTCAGCGAGTATTCCACAGGCCCCTGGTCCCGTCTAGTTAACTCCGGCGCCACAGGCCTTGGCACAGGCGGAGCCATCCACATGGAGGTTTCAGTGTGACTGTTGCTTGGGTTTTGGTTCCTCAGCGGTTGTCATTTCAGTGTTGGCTTTTTTGGCCCTGAGGATGGGTTCATCCTGATGTTCAGTGAGCTCAGTGATGAAGTCGGCTACCGCTTGGCCTTTCATGGCAGTTGGCAGCTTATATTCGATGTCGAACTTGCTGAGGCGTCCGCTCTGGGTTTTGCATTACCTGTTTCAGCGGTTGATTTGTCAGGACATGGATTGTATGGGCTTGAAAGTATTGGCGAAGACGTCGTGCGACGACGATAAGTGCCAGAGAGAGCTGCTCCAGGGGGGTGTACCTGGTCTCAGCACCTTTCATACCTCTGCCGGCGTAAAATACCGGGAGCTTGTCATGTCCTTCTCTTCGTACGATGGCACAGCTTACCACTGATGAGGATACCTCTAGATATATGTAGAGTATCTCACCCTGTACAGGAATGGAGAGAAGTGGGACTACCGCTAAGTACTCCTTCAAACTTTGACATGCCGCATCACAATCCGGGGTCCGGTCAATTTCTTTCTTGTGGGTCCTCTTCATAGCCTTGAAGAATGGGAGACACTAGTCGGTGAGTTTGGATATGAAGCGAGAAAGGGCGGTGAGCTTGCCCTGGAGGCTCTGAACATGCACCTTCTACACCGGGGATTTCATGTTGAGGATGGCTTGCACCTTGTCAAGGTTAGCCTCTATGCCTCGTTCACTGACGATGTAACCCAAAAATTTGCTAGCAGTGACACTGAAAAAACATTTCTCGGGGTTGAGGCTCATACCGTAGGCAAAGAGAATGGCGAATATGACGCGAAGGTTTGCCACGTGTTGTTTGTTGGCCTTGATGCTCTTGACTAGCATGTCGTCCACGTATACCTCTATTATTTTCCCAAGGTGTTCCACGAACATGGTGTTCATCAACTGCTGGTATGTTGCTCCAACGTTCTTCAATCTAAAAGGCATGACATTGTAGTAGTATAGGCCTTTGTCGGTTATGAAGGTGGTGCATTCTTGGTCACTGGGGTGCATCTTGATTTGATTGTATCCGGAGAAGGCGTCCATCATGCTGAGTAGCACGTGTTTGGCTGTTGCGTCGACCAGCTGATCAATGCGGGGTAGTGGGAAACTATCCTTGGGGCATGCCTTGTTGAGACCCTTGAAGTCCACACACATTCACCACTTCCCGCTAGGATTCTTCACCATGACCAAGTTGGAAATCCATTGGGGATAATTGACTTGGCGGATGAATCTGGTGCCTTGTAGCTTGGTGACATCTTCCCCTATTGCATGATATCTTTCAAAGGCCCTTCGCTTCTGTTTGATCGGATAGAAAGACAGTTTGATGCTCAACTTGTGCGTGATGATTTCAGGGGAGATGCCCGGCATGTCGGCATAGGACCATGCGAATACAACGGCGTTATCCCGCATAAATTGCGTGAGTTCTGCCACTATCTCTGGGGCAAGCTGAGCGCCGATGCAGACCGTCCTCTGAGGGTGTTCGTCAGAGATGCTGATAACTTGCAAGGACGTTTCTGGGTTGACCGGCTCCTTTTTCACATACTTCTCTTCTCTATCTCTAGGGTTTTCAATTGCATCCGTTAGTGACATATGATTTCCTACCGTTAGGATCTCATGGCGGCGCGTCAACCGTGCCACAGTTGTTGAGTACCACTCTCGCCCTAGCTGTTGGCTTCCTTTCACACAGCCCGTGCCATTGGGTGTAGGGAACTTCATGAGAAGCATATACCCGGCAATGATGCACTTCAGCTTGTTAAGTGTCGGGCGGCCAATGATGGCATTATTGGAACTGATGCAATCGACAACAATAAATTCTGTATGTATCTCTATTGTGCATGGGCTAGCGCCGATAGCTAGGCTCATGTAGTCAGAACCTAGTGGTTGTGTAACGTCGCCGGAGAAGTTGAGCAACGATTTGTGATCGTGGAGTAGCTTTCTGTTCTGCTGGAGTTGGTTGTTGCAGCCATTGAAGATGACATTCACAGCGGACCCGCTGTTAACGAGGACCCTTCCCACGGACCATTTTTGGAGCATGGCATCGATGAGGAATGGATTGTCGTGGGGGAGATGTACTCTGCGCTCTTCTTCTTCGGAGAAGGTTATAGGTTCCCACCCAGATCTTGGTAGCTTAGCGGATCTCTCATAGCGGATGTTGCAAACTTCTTTGGGGTGGCTGGCGCATGCATATCGCTTCCTAGCCCTATGAGACATGTTGCTGATAGGAGCGCAGCTGTCAATGGTATTGATGCGTCGCATGGACTCGGTATTGGTGACCACTGGCGGCGGCTGCCTCACCTTGAATTGTTCCAGCTTGCCATCACGATACAAAGTCTCAATTGCCGTTTTGAGAGCATTGCAATTATAGGTGTTGTGACCGCTGTCCTCGTGGTATTTGCACCACTTGCCGGTGTTCCTTGGTTTGCCCACTCTTGGGTATTTTCTTAGTGGTGGTGGTGGGATTTGGTCATTGGATTGGTCGTATATCTCTTCATACGAGGCCATGAGGACTGTGAACACTGCATACCGCTGGGATGACACCGCCTGCTTGCTACGGTTATCTCCGTGGGATGAGCGATTGCTCTTATTGTGGTAATGTTGATCCTTTTGTCGCTTGCTTTGGTAGTTGTTTTGCTGCCACTCTCTCTTTTTGTCAGTCGGAGGTGCAGTAGGGGTTTTGTCAGCGGTCTCCTGCTGGCTAGAGGAGGGCTGAATGGACTTTGATGGCGTTGGCGGAGGTGGTGGGGTTTCTTCTTATGTGATGAATTCTGCTTGCGCGTGGAGGACGGCCTCGCTCATGACGTGGTCATACGCGGCGTTTGGATGATTGTAGTTGAGATGATAAAGAAATGGTCCTTTTAGGAGTCCTTGTTTAAAGGTTGCCGGTGCCATTGTCTTATCAAGATCGCAGCACCGAGATGCCGCCGCTCTCCACCTAGTGACTTATGCCTTCAATGCTTCCTCTGTGCCCTGCTTGACGCTGAACAATTGGCTAGTGTTGTGATGTGTGGAGGCTAACTGGACGAACCGAGGCAAGAAAGCGTTTAATAGCGCATGGAATAAGTCGATGGATCCCGGTGGGCACTTGAAGAACTAGCTCATTGCCTCACTATCCAATGTCTTACTGAACAAGTGACAGAGGGTGGCGTCATCGAATCCCTTGTTGTTAGTGACTTTTTTTAAGGTGTCCATATGGACGAAGGGATAAGTGAGGCCGTTATATGGTGGCATTTTTTGCGTTTTTGCATGTGCTGGCCTGATGGCCTGTTGCATCTTGGTGGTGAATGGAACTGGTCTTGACGCGAAGAGAGGATTTTAAACTGGTGCTGGGGCGCCCGCCTCTGCCCGAATCAGTCTCTACTCTAGTTGCTGCATCCTTTCCAAGATTAGGGTGGTTGCGTCACCAGCAGGTCTTGCCTGGAGGTTTCGTTGAGCTAACTCCCCCCTGGGGGCAGGCGGATTGCCCTCGGTTCTTGGCCTGGTTGCGAAGCGGTTGGTGCGCAGTTGTGATTCTGTTTCTTGTTTCATTATCAATCGTGGTGGGGGTGGAAGACCCATTCCCAACAGCTCGGATGAATTCAGCGGGACCTGCATCTGCATTATTGGTGCAGGTACCAATCGTCCTCCGTTGGGTCGACTACGCCTGGTACTTTGTGACTGCTCTCTCTGCGCTGGGCTAGCGTTTGCTTCCAGCACCTTCTTCAGTTCGTCGAACTTTGACATCAGCGTGCCCACTTGCTTATGGGCCTCGGCTTTTTCCTTGAGCTCTCTATTTGCCTTGTGGAGGTCTACTAATGCCAGCTCATACATAGAGGAGAGGTCTTGGCCCAGCGGGCGGCGATTGTTGCCTGGATGAGCCTCCGCTATTACTTCAGTTTGTTGAAATTTGGGGAGGGGGGGGGGGGTCCTAGGGTTCCATGCTGGGATTGATCAGAGTATTGAATAAGGCGCGGTTAATGTTAGCCGCTGGGTTAACGTTAATCGCGGGGTTGGTGGGTTGGGGATTGACGGACTAGTGAGCTTGCCCTTTGGCATTTCCCCCGCTACCGTTAGTCATGGTGATTGTTATGGTGGGATGACCTTTTACTCAAGGGTTCCCACAGACGGTACCAATGTTAATGTCTAAGATTCAGCAGTAGCTGAACCTTGGTCAACGCTGGTTTGAGGGGTGAATCGCTACTTGTGATCTCTTGGTTGCTTCCGCTATCTGTCAAGTAAAATACAAAAGGCGTTAGAGGAGATCGCGGTTGGTGGTCTTCTCTTCTCCGATGCCCAAGTCAGTCAATGTATTTGTGTTGACAGAATAACGTTAGGTAAGTAGTAAATGCGTAATTAATGAGGAGAGATGAGTGGACCTTTTATAGGTGGGGAAGAGACTGATCTCTTCCTTGTTTTCGATGTGGGACTGATGCTTCAGTTCCCCACTTCTGATGCTTCAGCGAGGCGATGTTGGTGCCGCACGTGGCGGCTTGTCAGCTGTGGACTCGGGATGAGCCGGAGCTCGGGTGATAGCCAGTTTGGCTGTGTTTCCGTAGGTCACACCCTCGATAGCTGTTGGTGCCGTTGGCGGCAGTATGAGCGTGGCTCATTGTAGCTAATTATGCTTGGCAAATGGCCATGTAAGTACAAGTCCCCCAAGTCCCCTGTCAAGGAGGGCAATCTTGGTTGTTGAGTTGCCTAGTGGTTTGAAGCGTTACTTCTGCAAGTTTTGCAAAGGCATAATTTGGGTATGTGCATTTGAGTGCCACCAGATTTATTTCTGTGCGGCAACAAAGTGGGAAAGCTGTGCTATTTGTAACGATGCTTCTTCGTTATAGAGTTATCTTTCCGGTATGTCACCGCTATGTCAAAGAAAATGGAGTAGTAATTCGTGCACTATTTGCTAATTGGTGCTCGTTAGATTACATAAATTTTGTGGAGAGTTCTGGTATTATTTCAGGATGTGCTCTTTATGCTTATTGTCATCTGGGGTTCAGGCTCTATGTCCCCCCTTGTATTCTGCAATTTCATTAATCAAGGCTTGAGGACAGCCGCACTAGCCTCATTTCATTAATCATGGCGTACAAGTTGAATTGTCAATGTTTCACAATATATAGATCACTCAACCTTGACTAA
>BDJD01000922.1:131645-147263 GCA_002564525.1 Rosa multiflora | reverse complement strand
GATATATTAGATATTTGCGATATATCCCCGATAAAGTGAAGAAATATCTGTAAAATTTGAAGTAAAAAAAAAAAAAAAATCGGTAATTCTCTAAATGAAAAACTGTGTGAATAGAGATCTCCTAAAGGCAAATCTGACTATCTGAATGAGGAGAAATCCCTTCAAGGTGAATCTAGGTGAGTATGAAATCCCCTCAAGGAAAATTTAGGTGAGGAAAAAAATCCCCTCAAGGCGAATCTTTACCCCGGAGAAATACCCACAAGGCGATTTTGGGTGAGAAGTAATTCTCTAAAAGTCTAAATGCAAATCTGTGTGAGGAGAGATTTGGTACTATGTTGTAATACCCTTAAAAATCCAAATTAAATTCCGTGGATTTTTAGAAATGATTACGCGGATTTGGGAGTGAGTACAAAGCTTGGAGAAGTTGTGGAATTAGTTCGAACGTTTTTATTTTCGAAAACATACGTTATTTAGGGGCACGCGAAAGTTGACTTTTTATACTTACGGAATTTGGGAAAACTTCCTTCATGAAAGTTGTACACAGCTCGTCGATACGATCGCGTGCATATGTGGAACGCAAAAATCGGAGTTCGTATGAATTAGTTGTGATTTTTTGAAAAAGTTTTCAATTTAGTATAAAGCTTCCATTTTCGAAAATTTCCGAAAATATTTTCAGAATTTCCAAAAATGGAAACCGGCTGCAGCAGCCAGCTCCCGACCGGAAATCGCCTTCGATTTTCTTCCGGCCATTTCTTCCTCCTCCGGCCACCAATCCTCACCAGACTTCTTCCGTTGGCTTCGCCTGGTCCTTACGCACCTTTCTGTGGCAACCTTACATGGCGGCACGGCCTGTAGCGGCGGCGGGGAGCTTAAACCGATTTGAGTTCGATTTGAGTCAACGCCGGTTTTCTCCTAGCTCCGGCCACCAAAACTTCTGATCCTTAGCTTCCAGAACTCACCTCAACCTGCTGATCATCATTCCAGAAGGATCGCACCTGGAGTAACCGGTTTCACGTTCGTCGGAGCTTGGCCGGTTTTCGATAGAAAACCAAAACCTTTCGATCGTGATATCTCGAGCTGTAGAGCATCGTTTTGATTGATTCTTGAACCAGTGAGTTCACCTTGATGTTCTTAACAACTCTCCAGAAAGAATAGAGGCCTGAAGTCGAATTTTTTACGTCGAAATCAAGCTCGCCCGTTTCTGCAATTCTAGCCGGTTTCTGGAAAAATTCCAGCCACCTCGACTGTTTTAGGTAATTTCGACCCCTTCCGGTCATTTTCAGACTTCATGCTTGTTAGGAAAATGGTTAGGCTTGATGAGATGAAGAGGAGCAGCCTAGCCCCGACACCATTGGCGGTGGTCGGCGGCGGCTCGGCCCCTAACTCTGGCGGCCCTTTCCGGCCACCTCCCGGGATCAAAAATGTGATTTCTTTTCATTTTTAGATTCTAAATTTCAATACGATCGTTTTCATATATCATTCATAATTTTTGGATATCGTATGATTTAGTTATGAATTTTACGATTTCGATCAATTTCGATTGTTCGATTAATGATCTGTGAAGATCGGATCGTCCGATGGACTTGTAGTTTTGATATGTTGATCGTATGACTATCCCAGTGACCTTGTGTGGTCATGGGTGAAGATCCGACCGTTGGATCTTCGTATAATTGTGAAATAGTGATTCGGAGTACGATTCGTGAGAATCCGACTGTTGGATTTTCATGAAATTTTGTGGTGTTGTTTATAAGGAAGATTCAGGAAGATCCGACCGTTGGATCTTCGTGATAATTTTGGAGGATGATCCTAATGGCGATCTGTGAGGATCTGACCATTGGATCATCGTTTAAATTCGATCCGACCGTTGGATCGTCGTTTAATCTTGTTTATGAGTTATTGGCTAAGTTAAGATCGTGTTGGATTAGGTGATCGACGGGATGATTTGGCGGACGATTCGTAAAATCGTGGTTGTGCTGCTAAAAAGACGCAGCTAGATTAGAGGTGAGTAAACCGCACATGGTTCATTCACGAACCGAAGTTCTAAATATTTATGTTTATTTGTGGAAATGGTTTTGAATTAAATAATTTTTTTGAAAAATATGAACTCAATCGACTGCGGTTCATAGGGCTACAGCTCACAGGTAAGAAAATGATTTTTTTTATAAAAAGGAATTTATTGCTTTATTGTACGAGATCTATAGTTGGTATTATTAGGCATTCCTGTGCGAATGTCTATGTACATATATTATTTACATGAAAAATATATATGTATTGATGGATTTTTGTTGAGGAAACCATATAGTGAGGTGTTGAGTTTTATTGTTTGAGAAACAATAAATTGTTGATTGGTTGAGATATATTGATCTGTGGAGATCAATAGGTCACGGGGTGACCATGGCATCTATTAGTGAATCACGCTCTTGTACCGGGCTGGTGGTTACTAATAGTATTAAATCGTGAACCACGCTCTCGTGTCGGGCCGGTGGTTACTTTCAGTTAGAGCTCTAGTCTGTCTGCCAAATGCTGAGTGATCTTATGACTCATGGGGTTACTTGTGACTCATAAGTATATATATATATATATATATATATATATATATATACATATATATATATATGAGAGTGAGAAAGTGATGTCGTTTTGTGTGGTCATTGTGAGATGTGATATTACTACAATTTCATTTGCTTGAGTTGAAATTGTTATATTAAATTTGTGCAATCCTTTCGTTTACTCATACGGGCTGTCAAGCTCACCGGGTTTGTGTTGTTGCAATCCCGGTACACTATTCAAATTATGTAGCGGGTAATCCTGCAGGTCAGGAGAATCAGGGCAGTGATCGTGCGGGTTAGAGTATCTTATGACTATGTCTGTAACTCTGTATGTAGTTTGTAACTCTGTAGTTGAATAATAGAGAGAAGATAAAGCCATAAAGGTTCAATTATTCAAATGAAGCCAAATGACATTGCAAAAGAAAGTCAAGGAACTATATATGGATGACATGATGAGAAGAGAGTGCAGAGTACGGAGTATTAAATTTTAGCTATGCATCTTGAAAAAGTGAGGAATAATGAAGATATTGTGTAGTCTGTGAGTGTATAGTCTGTAGTTGAATGGTATGAAGAAGCTAAAAGTTCAAATGCTAAACTAACTATCAAATGGAATAGGTGAATAGATATATAGATCTACTTCATGTTGCAAGCGAGCCGCTTGATAATGGCATTGATCCACTTCATCATTGGATTATGCCTGCACACCTCGATGATGAAGCTGGAAGACCTCTTCCACAAGTTGTAGAAACTGCAATTAATGTTGGAATCAACGTAGAGAGAGTCTTATCTGAAGAAGTACGTTGTTAAAAACCCAGAAGATAATTTAGATAGTGATGATGCAATTAATGTTGGAATCAACGTAGAGAGAGTCTTATCTGAAGAAGTACGTTGTTAAAAACCCAGAAGATAATTTCGATAGTGATGATGCGTGGGGTGGTATAGCAACTCCAAATAGTTCTGATGATGGTGGAGAGGGTGGAAGCGGAACAGGTGGTGGAGGTGAAAAATATGAATATGGACAATCTTCTGTGGACGGAGGATTCCAATTTACCTGTGAAGGTAATTTTGATCATGTCACCCAAGATGAAGACCACGGAGTGAGAACAGCTGGCCATGGTGCTCAAGAGAAGACCCGATATGGGAGGAGGACTAGAGGTGCAACTGATGATCAAAGAACCCCATCTGATGTTTCTTCAATTGCCTTAAGTTTTGACTCTATCAGTTTAGGCACAAAGCGCAGTGAGATCTCAAATGAATCTCATGAAGGCAACAATCAATTTGGTTATGATGCTTATGGATATAATCAATATGGAGAAGTATATGATCAGTCATCCAGTTTGGTTCATCCTTATTATCCCCTTATAGGGGAAACAGTCGGCAGCTCTAAAGAGATCTATAACTATCATGTTCATTACTACAATTCGCACTATATGGGTCATATCTCTTAGTCTGATTATTGCATTTTCATAGACCAGCGAGCAGCTTTTCAACCGCCTAGAGTCTCTTTTTGGATGTAGATGAAGTTGACATTCATATGTATTTATATGTAGTTCTAAATTTCTAATAAATTGACTTTTTTCAAAAACGATATTTTCGTACCCTGTATCCCCGATATTTCTGATATCTCCCTTTTTCAAAGTACCGATAGATATGAAGATACCGATATTTAAAACCTTGAGTCCGACCACTAACCCTAGATTGGGATCATTCATGAGTGACCGGGGCTCTTGAAGCGACTAGGGTGAAAGGGATCAAGGAAGCCAGATAGTTCACCCGCAATGAAAAGAAGGTAAAGACTAGTAATCTGCAACATGAGCATACACAAAAATTGCATTTACAATCACAAATACGTTTAATTATGTAATATGTTCATTTAATTAAGTTCAATTAAATTAAGGTGGTTTACTATGAGGCGACTTTAGAAACTGTTGTGTGAAGGCAATTCAGAGGACAGGCGACTTTAGAAACTGTTGTGTGAAGGCAATTCAGAGGTCGCTTTATTTTATGCCCGTTGTGTGACTTTCATTCAGACGATAGTTTTTCAAAGTATCCATTATCTATTTTACATTCAGACGACAGTTTTTATTTTTGGGTCATTGTGACTATTGTGCACATACGATAGTTTCTTTGCGGTTATTGTTGTCCTAATAGAATGATTCAATGCATAATATTTGTTGGATGTGGAATCAAAAAAGACCAAATTAACTGATCAATATATATATATATATAGAAGAAATTGTTATAATTCACATCATGCACCAAAATGGATTGTGCAAAGTTAATCTTTTATCCCCAAAGGAGTACATCTAATAGTACTCTCCTAGCAAAATACATCCAGAAATTTACTTGTGTCTAGCTTTGCTGCTCTCATGGCCTCATTTGAGTCTAGCTTTGGAAGTTTCCAAGTACTAACTCTGTAGGATTGCAAGTAATACCCTGATCCTCTGAGATATCCATAACCCAATGTCTTTAAGTTGCTTGTTTCTTAAAGCATCTTGCTGGTTCATGGATTACAAGCTCTCTAAAAGAAGATCATGTCCTACTCCCTCAGCAATCACAATAACCATATGTTCATTTTCTGAGTCGTTTTTCAATGAACTCAAAAATTCCACCTCGTCCTTTTAAGAAAGAAAGAAAGGGGGAATCTGGAATCAAACAATAGTCCACATCGCGACTGGCAAGTGTAGCATACATAGCTATGAAACCTGCAACATGAATATATAGGTGCTATGTACAACTGCAAGCAGTCAACAACAAAATCAGCATGATACAACCAAATTCATTTAGCATCTAATGTTGTACAAAAATATATTGACGAAGCTACATACGTACTCTAGTTCATAATCCACAAGTTAACGACATATGAGGTTGATATGATTGTCAATTCAATGACATTAAAGCAGCAACCGTGTATTTATAACTAAAGATGTACATGCCACAACAGCTAACATCAAAGTTGCTAACACATTCTTATAGGTAAATTTAACTTTAGTTCATCCAACCTTTTAAACTCAAAGTTGCTAACACATTCTTATACGGTAACATTCTCCACAAATTAGTGAACATCAACAGCTAACATCAATCAATAACTTAATAATCAAACAACTCCACATAAAACTAAAAAAGTCCAACAGTGGACCTCGCACATGTAATGCAAACAATAGTCAATTAAAGATATAGTTAAAACCCGGTTCAACAATTTGTTATATTGAAAATAAATAAATAAATAAACCTTTAAATTGTAGCATATGAAAAGCAATTATTTTGCAAATGTTCAGAAAATTACAGAAAATTAAATCTCTATAAAATGTACCTCCCATAATTGGATTATCAATATGTGATGCCGTACCAACTAATAGATCCTCGTTCGCAATTACAGCAGAATTTTGTTCGTCATTTCCACAGAAAATATGCGAAGCTTCAGCCGTTTGTTGTTGACACACTATAATCAAAATTTAAATAATGTCAGTTAATTTATACCTATAAACAGATAACAGTTTCTGCTAAAAGTATTTATACTAATTAACATCTCCAAATATATCAGATATGTCCACCTGTTCTCCATCTTTTCGATCTTCTTGACTTATGAGTTGTTGCTGAAGCAGAATGCTGATTGTGATCACACTGTCCCAACATTTTCTTTGTTTCTCCTGATACAATTTTCCATGTCATTACTGTATTCAACAATGTAATTTACCTAAAAATTTAGATAATTATCTTTCAGGACTATAATCTGTAAATCAATTCAAAGTAAGAAACTGCATGCAGTTCATGAGGTAATTCTCACTAAGTTATAAGATAGCTTTTCGTTTGCATTACAATAAAGCCAAATTGAGAATAGAGGAAAACTGAGATTGTGTAAATGTCCAAAGTATGCACGGTCTAGTTTTTACTTAATTAGTGTCTGTATTAGCTAGCTAGTAATTTTCACAATGAACTTACCAAAAGACAAACAGGCTTTCTAAGTTTCATGCTTGGTAGAACAAACCAAACGAAAGCTATGTTATTTTATGCTTCTGGCATTTCAGTTTTGTGGTTAGCAGCTTCAGTGCAAAATCAACAAATCCAAACCTAGATTAATTAGATATAGACAATGGAAATGTTTAAATGAGTTTTGTGTCAATATAAAGCAGGTGAGATAATTGAATTTGGAAAGGTACACCAAGCTAAGCATATAGGTATGTAGGAGACTTGTAGAAAGTTATTAGTTAGAGGAATACATAGATACATATAATATTTCATGACCAGCCCATGGCTATATTTAAAACCGTTTTAGATTCAATGTTTAAGATGAGCATTCATTTTCTACTATGGAAACAGAGTACATACCAGTTTGAATTATTCAATCCCTATACAATATACATATCTCATTTAAACCTTCACTCTCAGCTGATTGAGCAGCTTCAAATTTCTAGAAATACACACACACACACACACTATGTACTATTAGCTATATTGTTATATCTATGTCTTGGTTTTCAAGTCCATGGTCAATTTGTCCTAAAGCTGTTTTGTGGATTAATAGGTGTTTTATAGATCATAATTTGAACCATGTGGCCTAGCTAATTGCCTGATGGAGTGGTTATGTAATCCTAATATAAATCCTACTACAATAGGGTTGATCTGTCATCTCTAGATTGACTCATATACATATATATATATATATATTGACAACAAAAAATCAGAAATATATAGTTAAATCATTGTTCAGGAAAGTCTGCATATAGACTAAAATAACAAAGCAAATAAAAACAGAAGTATCACAACTCTGCAGCCCCCTCTAACTGAAGAAATCACATTGAGTGCTGCTTTGAAGCCAATCAAAAAATTTGTATGCCCTTAAATTTAAAATTACAACAAGCAACTCGAACATATGCCTCCTCCATTACAGAAAAATTTATCAAATTCAATCAATTCAAGTCGCAAGAATGCTTACCATTAATGATGTTTACAGCACGACATATATCATTCAACGATGGTGCAAAGCAGTAGTCTCTGGTAGCGATCACCAGATGGCTAATGCCATTGGACTGCAAAATTTAAGCAAAAAGTTGAAAATAAGGAGGTGCCAAATAAAACGCCAGCAAGCATACCGTATGGAGTGTATGTGAAACTAACCTGATAAAGAGATGTTGGAATCAGTCTCATATGGCTCATTAAGTGTGATGACTCCACGAACTCCGACCTCCTTTAAGTGAGGCACCTAACAATACAAAAAGAAAACAGAATTGTTAGAATTTAAACAAAATCTAGATAGTCCAACATTTCACACACATAAAGACCGACATAAAATTAAACTAAATAAGATGTTGCAGGTCTAATACAAAAGAACAGCAGTTTAATCAACAGAACACCTCATCAGTCACATAACACACTCAGCATGCAAAAGCCACATACATTTCATACCCAAAAAATTCGGTTTATTCACAAGTAGCACATCTCCATTACATGTCCAATTGACTAATAAGCAAAAGATTTTCACAATAACATCAGCTAACCCATGTGTAAAGCTCCCATATTTACAAAGCAATTCACAACTGCAGAAAAAGCATTAGAGAAATAAATTCACATTCGATCAAAATTCAAATCAACGATACACAAAAAACTATGAGAAAGAGCATATTGTACCTCACCACTTAGCTTGAAGCTTATTCCTGATGACATTGTAAAGCAGAGTCGGGTAAAATAGCGCTAGAGTCCCCGCGCCGATCAAGACCCGTTTCCCATCCGAACCCACAATGCCCCTGCCATCACTTCCATGCCCTGAATCCACTTCCTCTCAACCTTCCCCACCTCTCAATTCGGAACTCTTTTTTCCCTTTGGCAGTTTTGTTCCCAATCGCAACCCTGAAATTGGAGCCATGTGGATACCCTCCCCAGAAACGCTTCCGGAAACATAACCCGCTGCGATCCATACCCGCTGCTTCAGCCAACAATCTCTCAGCCTTATCTGTACATACAATATAAAAATCAAAACCACCAAACAACAAACAATGCTAAATCAAAACTGGGTTGTGAAAACCATATCTCAAATCCTCATCCACCAACAGACTCAGAATTTCATAACAAAACAAGAACCACATTTTAGAAATGATCGATCGCAATTTTGGCTCATGATATTTCTACTGGTTCATACTAATTAGTTGAAACCAGAAAAAAAAAAAAAAGTAAAGGAAGTAGTCGAATCCTGATCTAAGATCTCAACCTCCATAGCCAGATACACTGGTGAAAACTAAAGAAACTGAAGGAATCAGAGGAAATCGAACCGGAATAGGAGATCGAGATCAAGGTTCTAGGCCGTGCACCTCAACCAAGTGGTGGCTTTGGCGGTGGACTACTCCGGCTCCTTGAGTTGCCCCACTGAGACACGTAAGCGAGAGAGATTCTCTATTTGGTCGATGTACTCATTGTCGCTGTAGTAGAGGTTGTCGGGCATGCCCTCAGATTGACGGAGAGGATGATGACCGCTTGGATTATGGTGATGGCCTTGAGGGGCTGGTATCGAAGATGGCGAGGGAGAAGATTCTCTTCCATGATGCCTTCCACTTCAACAATTTCCTCTTGCGATTGAAAACTGAAACCCTAGAAAATTGGGGATTTCGAATTCAGCAAAGAGTAATAGGCGAGTGAGGCGCGAGCGAAGAGCGAGGGTTTGGGAGAGTGAGGTTTTAGCTTTAGGTTTTCTCGACAGAGTGAGGAGCTGTCGAGAGTGAGGGTTCCGGTTTTGGGTCTGTGTCGAGGGAAAGTGAAGCGCCGTTGGTTTTGGTTTTGGTTTTGGGTCCTGTCTTGTTATTTTTGTTATTTTTTCGCTCAAGTGCTGGAATTTCAAGTCTGGCCTGTCAATTTGGACAAGGACTCACACAGATATGGTGGCTTATGCGCCCAGTGGATTTGTTTAAATTTGTGGGAAACTTGCCGCTTAATTTTTTTAGGGTCATACGACGGTTTTGTCTTTAAACGTCCTCTGAATTAGTTCATAATTTCATATCAGACGACGGATTTTATAAAAATGACGTCCAAAAAAATAAAAATCAATCAGATGACGGAAAACTATGATGCATCGTCTGAGAGGTGTCGTCTGATTCAATTTTTGTAGTAGTGTAGGTTTTGTTACAATATGCCAAACTCTACCTATTTTATTCCGGCACCACCGTGGCTATTTAAAACACAACATATAATTAATCAAAATTGATCACCAAATGAAGATAAATGCATTTCTATGATTATTTGCAAAGAAGTCTCATGATTTATTGCAATCATAGAGTATGACATGTCAATTAAACTCATAAATCAGATTTTTTATTTTTATTTTTTATTATTAATTTTTTTTTAGGGAAAATGATCATTTACCAAATTTTAGCTTAAAAATTGCCCACTTACCCAAACACTCTAAGAGATTATTTCCCTAATACCCAATTAAGTATTTTTATTTATTTTTTTATTTATTTTTGGGACAATTTTGCCCTGTCCTTCTTTGTCACTTAGTGAGAGAAGTCATCGGAGACCTTGCCAGACTCCGGTGACGGACTCAGGCGACTGGTCACCGGAATCTGGCGATCGGTCACCGGAATCCCTAATCCGGCTACCGGACTAGTGACCAGATTCCGGCGTATGAATTTATTGCCCCCTAATAATACCCAGTAACCATATATTGTCCCCCAATAAACATATTATTGCCCCCCAATAACAAGTTCACTGGGGATCAATAATTAGTGAAAAATGAAGATGTTTTTAATTGTGAATGTTTTAATAGGTTTATCCAAATAAATAATCTTATTATTGCCTCCCAATTATCTTATTATTGCCCTAATAAACATTTTATTGCCTCCCAGTAATATTATTATTGCCTCCCAATAATCTTATTATTGCCAACCAAATTATAATAATAAAAAAAAGGAAATGTCCTTTTTCTCAGTGAGTGACAAGTCGGAATCAGAGTGGAATTTGAGAGAGAGAGAGAGAGAGAGAGAGAGAGAGAGCAGATCGGGGAGAGTGGAGAGAGACAGGGAGATGCTCATGTAATTAATTAATTGAGTTAAGGGTAAAACTGTCATTAAATATATAATTGGGTAAGTGGGAATAAAAAGCTTTTAGTGGAGTAAGTGGGAGTATATATATTGGCCTAAATTTGGGTAAGTTGTCACTGTCCCTTATTTTTTTATGTTGGATGGGAATCGAACTGCTCATATAGTGTATTCGTAACTGAATTCTCAACCTCTCCTCACTACTTAGGCTAACGGGATGACCCCACTTTATTTTTTGGTGACAAAATAAAAGGTCCAAGCGGGGAGGTTCTAGACAGCTTCCATACTTTGTGTTTGGAGTACTTCACTTAATTTGCTCTGGACAAAGTATTAATTGATTGAATATAAGGACATTAGGCGAACAGCTTTTGAAAAAACTTTATCAAAACTAAACCAACTTTTTTCATTTTTTTTTTTATTTTTGGAGTTTTAGTTCGCAGTTGAAATCATGTTTACCAAATATAAAAGATTCAGTCAGAATTCAATTTCTTCGATAAAACCCACCGATTTGCAACCCTAAAGAATAGCTTTAAAGTGCCGTTGCAATAACACGGAGTGTCCATTTTGTCAATGACGTCCTCCTGCTGGCATATTTTACACTCAGCACACAACGATTCCTTTAATCCACATCCTGCTTCTGTGACCACTTCATGATCCATCTCCTCATGCTCTCCCTCTCTCTTGAATTCTTCTGTATTCTCAGAGATAGAGATCGAGACCTCCAATATCTCCATGCTCTCACTCTCCATTAAAGAATTACTACACAAAAAGATAACACAGATTTTAAACACTCACTACACCAAAAACGTTAACACACAACACTTTTTGCACAATGAAAAAAAAAAGTGTTGTGTGATGAAGAAAAATGAATCACACAACACGTTTACAAAACTTGCGTTGTATAAGGTGGTTAAAATTCTGAACTTTTTAGCTAGTAGATCATTGCACAACAGTTATAAGAATAGTTCGTTGTGTGAATGAAAAAAAAAACAGCGGTAGATTTCCCTCCTAGATCGACCCTAAATTTGGCTCCAAATTGGTACTTCATTGTACAACAGAATAGTTATAGCTGTTCTATGAGTGTAGTTTGCAAATTGTCACACAACAGTTTTTGTTTTTGTGTTGTATGATCAAGGAAAATATATTAGAGGTTTCGATGCGTCTCCATATGCCACTCATTCATTTGCTCCCAAATTGAACTTTACTTACACATAGCGGGAACTTTCCCTCCTTGCTACCACAACTCAAATTTAATTTGTGCGGAATCAGACAACACATAGCAAAGTTATGTTGTCTGATACATGAATACAAAATAAAAATAGCCAACAACCAGTGCGTTTCACAACTTAATTGGCTGGGGCTAGTGACTTTTGTCTCCCACTTTGTTTATTTCCAACACCCAGACAGATCACCTCAAAGCACTATTTCTTCATCACTCTTCTTCTCTCCCCAAAAGACAAGTACCTTCATCTTCATCAACAACCAACCTCCGTGTCCGACTCAAATGAAAATCGAGCTTCCAATCGAAGCGCCCAGTGGATTTCACCATCTCTCCACTCAAAGCTGCATCCCCAATCCCTAATCATCAACCCCTCAGCTCTTGACCCCAAAATTTCGTCAACCATCAAAACCCTAACTCGCTCTCTCCAACTTATTGCCCATGCGGGGTCCCCATCGCTCTGAGCACAAGGTTAGTGAAGCAGCAAAAACAAAATCGAAGCTCTAGAGGAGGAGAAGGACTCCCTTATCAAATCGAACAAGGCCACCTAGCAGACCATGTGGGAGTGTGGGACTGGATGCAATAGCTCTACGCTGAAGCCAACACCGACTCTGCTCTCATCCCTCTCACCAGACTCAAAGCCATCTACAGTGAAGCCCTACTTCCCCAATTGGTACGGTGTCACTGCTTTGGTCTCTTTCGCATTTGGGTTTAGGGATTTAGGGAATCGGGGTGCGATTTGTTTTTGTTATTTGATTTGTTTTAATGCATTTTTGCAGCAGTTAAAGAGTATTCCAAATCTTCCGAAGCTAAATTTGTGGCCTCCATTCTCTCGAAGAAGCAAAAGCAAAAGCAGAAAATCACCAAGCTCTTAAGCTCTAGAACCCACATCAACAACCTCCCCAAGCTCCTCTCCTATGTCACCCTAACCTCACCGCCTTAGTACATCGTGGAATCTCTCCTCTCCATCCAAGCCTTCTTCACTCCCGTCTTGCCTGACCTCCTTTACTCTTCTTCCAAGCCCAATCACTCCTAGGACGACGACCCCGAGTTCATATACAGCACTTGGCTCTGGTCCAAGTTTGACGAGCTCGTCAAGTCCCTCATCCAGCTCCTTCTTTTGCCGGAATCCGATGAAACTCTCAAGGTTTTTTTTTTTTTTTTTTTAATTTACAGCCATTCAGATAATTATAGATATCTTTACTGCTTCTAATTTGAAATTTTATAATGTTGTTAGGAGGTGGTGTTGGATACACTGATGGAGTTTTTGAAGTTGGGAAACGGAAGAAGGTTTCACTCTGCTATATTCCTTAGGTTTCTTCGTAACATTGTAAGTTATGGTTTTCTCTATAGACTTGACCAGGCTTTGATTTTCCTCTATTGCTATTTGAAGAGATCTTTATGATAATTTTGTTGTTATCACTAGGTGTACTCTACAACATCGCCGAATTTCTTGGTAGACTTGCTTGCATCAAAGTATTTCAAGTATATTGATGTCTGATAAGGTCACATTGTTGTTAAGACTGATAATTGATAAATCTGAAATCAGATTGCTTCATTTAGTTCTTTGACAGGTATTGAAAATGTAATTCATAGATTGTTTTGGGTATGGGGGGTTTTTGGGTGGCCAACCGCCGCTGGGGCATCATCTTCTGGGTGGACCGGGGCTGTCATCTGTGGGAAATCAGGGACCGGGGAATGGTGCTTAAAATTACGGTGGGTCGGGCTTTACCAGCCAATTTTCTTTGTTTTTTCACCTCAACATTCAAAATATTTGGTATTCGTTCCAATTCCTATTTTCCAAGGAAAAACACATTGCGTGCTTCTTGTTGATTATTTACTTCATTTTGGGTGAACTCTGATTTGCATGGTTGTTGTGTTGAGCATTTTGCGTGGTTTATGGTTGAATTGAATGATGAATTGAGTTGATGAATATTTGATTAAGGTGTTTGACTGCTTGTTGGGAGCTGATGCTTTATGTGATTCTGGTGATTTGCATGATTGCAGAGAATATGCTCTCGTTTGATGATTGTATTAACTGTGCTTTTATCGCCACTTCCTCTGTTTATCTGCACCTTTTAAGATGTGGGTCAGTACTCTCTCACCCCTCGCCAGACTCAAAGCCATCTACAGCGAAGCCCCACTTCCCCAATTGGTACTCTCACTGCTTTGCTCTCTTTTACATTTGGGTTTAGGGATTTAGGGAATCAGGGTCCGATTGGTTTTTGTTATTTGATTTGTTTCAATGCATTTTTGCAACAGTGAAAGAGGATTCCAAATCTGCTTAAGCTAAATTTATGGTCTGAGGGTTGCTTGCATTTTTGTTTTGCCCACCAGGTGTTTGTGAAAATGCCTCAGATCTTCTTCTTTGTGTTTCTGCTCTGTGCGTCCTCTCCTCTGCTGTATTTTTTTTTCTTCCTCCTCCATTGGGAGATGGGCACATAGCATTATATTTCTTTGCACCAAAACCAACTTGCAAAAACAATTAATATTATTGCTTTTGTTGTTGTCTTCCACTTCAAAAGATCAATTAATTATCATGCCATATTTATATTGCATTGATTGCCACTACCGAAGAAAGCACACATCCACCACTGTGTGCTTTGTGTTAACAAATTTTTCCACCATTCTTTGTGTTTGCATACTTGAATAATTAAACACGGTCCTTTGTCTTCTTGTTCACTACATCACTTTTGACCACTGTTTCAAGCTGTGATTCAATTGCATTTTTTGTCTCTTTTCAGAATAAAGGTGCGGCATGAAGGCTTTGATTAATTCTTTGAATCATGCCTTAATTACAAAGATTCTTGATTCTTTATTTTTCTCATATGAAGGAAATATACAGCAGCCATATATGTAGCACCAATTAACACAAGCGGTGGTCAGTGGGCGGTCAACGCGCCGGTCAACCACCTCCGGTGCAAAAGTTGTCAACTACAAACTTCTTCAAAATGAAGGGTTGATGAACTTTCATACCTGGAGCTAAGCGAGATTCGGTCTAGATCGTCCTAGATCAAGCTTGGAAGTTGGATTAATCTGGTGCGTCTGATCTGATTCCAGATCCAACCAGAACCGCCGATTTTCAAATCTTGATCTTTTGCTCCACACTCAAAATCGTCATGCAAGGCTTATATCGGGATGATCATCAGGAATAGGAGATCACGAAAATGGGAAGGATCGGCAGCAGGGACCGACTGGGCTCGCCAAGGAGACTTCAGGAGGTGCCGGGTCCGGGGAGGTGGAGGCCGGGAAATGGTTTTTCCTGCCGGGTCGGGTTGGAGAAGACCCGTCGGGTCTGAGGAGGCGCGGAAGAGAGAGAACGGAGAGAGCTGGGGGGCAAAACGCAAAATTCCAATTTTTTTCGTCCTTAATGAAAGAATTCGGAAAATTTTCCTATTTATAGAAAATTCTCAATTTTCAAAAATTCATAACTTATTCATACGAACTTCAAATATTACGTTCCACATATGTACGAGATCGTATCGACGAGCTCTACAACTTTCGTGAAGGAAGTTTTCCCAAATTCCTTACGTATAAAAAGTCAATTTCCACGAGCCCCTAAATAACGTTCGTTTTCGAAAATAAAATCGTTCGAACTAATTCCACAACTTCTCCAAGCTTCCTACTCGCTCCTACTACCGTGAAATCCTTTCTAAAAATCCACAGAAATTAATTTGGATTTTCAGGGTATTACAATTCTTTATGTTATTTTTGTAAATAATACTTTTATTTATTTGTTTCACAATTACAGGTGTACCCTCAATCCCCGGTTAGAACGATCCCTACTTATTCTATACTAACGATGACATTTTACAGGGTTAAATTG
>BDJD01000922.1:111284-131087 GCA_002564525.1 Rosa multiflora | reverse complement strand
GAACACTTTAGAATTGGTAAGCTTCTCTTCTCTCTCTTCTTCGCCTCTCTTTACTTCCTCACACAATCCAAAGATCGAAACTTTTAAATGAAATCTACAATTTACTTCAAGGCACACTAGTATTGAATTTACCATGTTTGGATGGGAATTTCTCTTGGTGACTGGTATTGAATTACTATGTAGATTAGATCATTCTTATTGGTCAATGTAGTTAATAGCCCATCTTGTTGGTACAGTTTAGAACTGTATACGCCAACTCAATCAAATCTTACTTTACCCAATTTCATCTTTTATAGTGCTTTGAAAAAGAAATTAAAGGAGAAGATGGCTGAATTTCAGGCAGTTCAAACATACATATACTTTTAGCCTTGTTTTGTTTCTTTCAGGCGAATTTTTATAGGTTTGAGCATTTAATTGCCCCTTATCTGTGGCTATGTAACTTCCTTTGACCTGAATATTGGTACCATTTCTCCTTTTTTGTGATTTTCAGTGACGGGCACAAGAGCTGATGAAGAGGTGAAACTTGATGCATTGTTCATTTTTTTTTCCTCCCTGCCCCCTTGAGACCACATTTTACTGTCAGCACTGGGATACTTTGAATGAATTTTTGACATGTTGAACAATTTGTTCCAACTTCCTATATATCACCCCTACAATTGTTTTAGTTTGAGCTGTTAGATTTACTAAATTGGAAATTAAGTTTCTTTTTAAAGAAAAATTATTGGTTTATGGACATGTCCTATCACAGTATCTTTCTTGCATGCTTAGTTTGATATTGTCAATCTAATTAATGTTATCTTTTGCTACTGTAGGAGAATCATTGGTTCTAAATAAGTAAAGACTCTGAACAGAGGTCTGTACGTACTCAATATCTTAGTTTGAATGTTTCATGTGTTAGTAACTAGGTTCTAAAAGCAACTTGTCATGCTCAACTTGTCCTGCCTTAGATATATATTGCTTCCTATATATGGACAGATGCTGCTAATTTTGAGTTGAAAGGTTAGAGGAAAGCTCAATGTTATCAGTTGGGTGACAAGAACAAAAACTTAGTAGAGATTAGAGAATAGCAAAGGAAATTAGAAGAAACAAAAGCCAAGGAAGTTATGTTTGAAGAACAAAAAACTCAGTACTAGCACTTTGTTATTACGTCCATGCCTTATTCACCAAAATGATTAACTAATCATTTTGATATAATAAACTGATTTCAGTGGGAGAGGAGAGGCAGCAGCCAATACACCCAAGCGGCACTACACCAAAAAATGAAACAGACGACGGGTAAAATTCGTTGTCTAATTTGGACACCCACCGTTGTGTATCGGAGCGTTGTGTGTTTAAAATTTTCACAACGGTGCAACACCATTGTATGATATCCAATCAGTCGACAGATTTTCGTTATCACCATTGTGTCTTCTCTCAGCAGATGCTAGGCAGAGCTACTGCACAGCATGGCAGATGCATCATTCATAGAACAGAACTTGTTTTAACTGTTGTTGGAAAGCCTAGTCAGACAACGTGTTCTTTAATGTCATTGGCCTAGTCAGACAACGTGTTCTTTAATGTCATTGTCGTCTGATATACTATCACACTTCAGTTTTATTGTCTGTTTGTTATGTGATTGTAAAATGAGAAGACATTTTTTTAAAAAAACCATTGTGTGATTGTTGGGAAGCCTAGTCAGACAACATGTTCTTTAATGTCATCGTCGTCTGATATACTATCACACCACTTGAGTTTTATTGTCTGTTTGTTGTGTGAATTGGTTTTGGACAACATTAGTTCAATTTTTATAGTTGTGTGATTGTAAAATGAAAAGACTTTTTTTTTTAAAAACCATTGTGTGATATGTAAACATTCATCTTACCTAATGAATAGTAGTGATCATTTGGAAATAAAATTTGATGCAAACAATCAAATGATCTAGCAGTAGTGCAACCCATACTTCAAAATACATTGGATTCACCAAGATACATTTGTATTAGTCATTATTCCACAAAGTCATGAGTCAATGACAATTTATGTCTTAATTACATTACATCAGGGACAAAAACATAAGTGTGTTTCAAATGGATCAGTGATTATTAGCCTATTTATGATTGCTTGTCCACTTTGGCCACTACTAATGCCTGCTCTTGCACCTCTTTTTTTCTTTTTTTTCTTCTACTTCCGTCACCACCGTGATGTAATATTAGTTAACGAGCCAAGGGAAGGAAACCGTTCTCTGCAATTGAATAATCTACAACCACAAACAAAAATATCAACTTGTTTCAAGAAGCTGCATATAATTTCGATTTCCACATCAAAAGCCACCGAGTAATATGACAAAATGATACATGTAAGAAGCTTCAGAAAAAGACAAAAGAAAATAACTTACCTCTAGATCTGGTAATGCAATATATGTTATTGAAGCAGCATGAACATTTTTGAGAAGGTTTGGTGTAATTCCTATGTAGAAGCCTCAAACACCCTCAAAGCTGCACGATCCAACAGAGAAAAGAAAGAAGTTAGCATCCTAAAGATAAGAAGGAATGAATAGGAATGGAATAACAGCAACTTAAAGCCTCAAAGAACTTATTAACTCAACAGGAGACTGAAAACAAAAGACAGAAAAAAGGGTAGCGTTGGATTGACAGGAACTCCAAGCCTACTTAAATGAAAGCTTCCACACCTGTCAAACATTAGATGAGCCATCTGCAAACCTCAGCAACCATGCTAGACACTAGAACACCTGCAGACAGGAATTCCAAGGAAAATTTCAATTTCCTGTCAATACATCAATAGAAATATCACTTTGAGACAAGGATGGAGGCATAGACTTTACAATAACAGAGTCATACATCTGAAAACAAATTAAATAAAGCCAATAAATATGTGTCAATAAACACATCCTTGAGCTTTATAGCTTTAAAGTGTAAACATATTCATAATATTTAACATAGAAACCATATTAGTAACAAATAAATAAATAATTATTTTTAAAAAAAGGCCCACTCATACATTATTATAGTATGATGTGTTCCTATTCACTTTCACCCGATAAATCAGGTAGACAGGAAAAAAGAGCCAACAAATTCTATGGTGATATAGTGCTCTGTAATTTTTTAAACATGAGTCTAAATTTCCAACTAGCTCACCATCTTTCTTCACCAATGCTGGGGGTTGGAAGCTTGGAACATTTGCATTTACATTGGGTATTGTGAGACACTGTAGGACCTCAGCACTGAAGTCCTAGAAATGCATAGCAGCTGCACCTTGATGCAACATCAGAGGCTTAAGGAATATAATCTAAGATGCTCAATTTACAAGCATAAGAGACAAAAACTAACTTCAAGGTAGGCAAAGATACCAGGAAGTCCATGACCACAGCGTAGCTGGAAAATTAATCAAGGAGCACAATAAGGCATACAGAGGAACGGGTTAGAGGAGATAAGTGACGCTGGTCTCAAATTACATGTCAACCAGGAAAGTGTGTAACTTGAAGTTCAAGGAAAGTGTGTAACTTGAAGTATGAAGTGTAACTAGACGTATAAAGTCTATAACTTGTTAAGAATAGAAGCCTTAGTCTCATCAATACTATTTCTTTCTCAATTGCAGATTCACCACAAAAAAAATAACACATATCTCAAACATTCAAAATACTACAGCCCAACAAAACAAAGCAATTGCACAATATCAATTAGCCAAACAGAGAATCAATGCAAAAATCCAAATTGAAGCAACCCCCAAATATTGGCCTATTGCAAGACTCATGAGAATCAATGCTAAAGATGTGCACGAGGCAGCCATCATCAAGATTGTTTATAAGACAAGAAGAAGCTGCTTCATCTCTTCCCACCTCCATAGTTTTCTCTGCTGCAAAAGATCAAATTATCCCTAAATTTGAACCAAATCTAAACCAGTTATATCCTTTCTGAGTAAATGAAACCCAACACAACCAAGCTCTCAATCCTTTCATGAAACCTTAGGAGCCCCAAATAGAAAAATCTATGAGACCCGTCCACAATTGAAAATAGCAAACAGCACAAACTCATACTATTAATACATAAAGAAGTCCATTAGATAAATCAAACTCATACAAGAATCATTAGATGAACGAATACAACAGAGCCATGCAAACAAAAATTCACATACCAAAAAAAAAAAGTAAAAAAAGACATCTACAAAGAACAAACCCTAACCTCGAGTTGTGAGACGAAGGCGATAAAGGTATTGGAGTCTACGGTGGAAAAGGTTGGGTCTTGGACAATGATCGGACCTATATCAAAGTTGAATGGAGTCGTCGTCGCTCAATTACAGTCTCACTGGAACCTCTAGTCAACCAGCTCCGGCGTCACCAGAGACGTATCTAGATAATTCATGGTGAGAGACAGCGCCGCCGTCGAGTTCGATGTCAAGGCCGATTCGGAAATCAAATTCACATAAAATCAAACACAGAATAAACCCATTTTTGAAACCCCAAACGCCAATACAGATTTATAGATTTGAAAAGGAATAGATCGAAGGGAGAGCTTACCAGTGAGTGTTACGCCCAGAACCAAATTCGAGCGAAGACTTCCACCGAGTGCTCCGACAGAGCTTCTTTTAGGGTTAAGTTGGGGTTTGGAGTCAGGTGGGGTTTTAAGAACTACAGACGATGAGGGGATTATGGGGTTTTGGCTTTAGGGTTTTGATTGCATTTGGTGGAAGAAGGTGTCGGAGCCATTAAGTGGAGTTAAAGCAAAACTGGGGATGATGAGAGCTAGCGAGAGAGAGAGAGAGAGAGAGAGAGAGAGAGAGAGAGAGAGAGAGAGAGCCAAAGCGCTATGTTTAAGAGGATCGAGTCTAGGTTTCTGGGAAGGAACTGCAAAGAAAGTGATGGAGAAGTCTTTGAGGAGATGATTCGAAGAAAAACCCTTATTTGTCTAAGTGGGAGTGAGAGCAGAGAGAGAGAGCTAGCAAGCAAAACTGGGGATGATGAGAGCTAGCGAGAGAGAGAGAGAGAGAGAGAGAGAGAGAGAGAGAGCCAAAGCGCTATGTTTAAGAGGATCGAGTCTAGGTTTCTGGGAAGGAACTGCGAAGAAAGTGATGGAGAAGTCTTTGAGGAGATGATTCGAAGAAAAACCCTTATTTGTCTAAGTGGGAGTGAGAGCAAAGAGAGAGAGCTAGCTGCTAGTCCTAATTTGTCAAAGGTCCGCATATCGTTTTTTTTCTTTTTTTCCTCTTTCATGACTCATACGACACATAAATGAATTTCTGTTGTCGGATTATCTACACATTAAATTTGGACTGAATGAGCAAAAAGGAAAAATTCCAGCCTATATGGCAATCACAATGTTAGTTCGGCGTAGATGTTATATCCATACTCATGCAGACAACACAAATAAGTAATTTATGTTGTAAGAGCTTACAATCAACACTTATAATGTAAATCGAAATCTATAAGTTTTGGGGGGAATGAGTGGCATTTGGGGGCACATTCAAACTTCTCAATATATTTTCCTTGATCATACAACACAAAAACAAAAACAATTGTATGATATTTCGCAAGCTACACTCATACAACACATATAACTATTCTGTTGTACAATATAGTACAAATTTGGAGCCAAATTTGAGTCAAAGTAGGAGGTAAATCTGCCATTCTTTTTTTTTTTTTTCATTCACACAACAAACCATTCTTATAAGTGTTGTGCAATGACCTTCTATCTAAAAATTTCTGAATTTTAACAGCCTTATACAACATAAGTTTTTTAAACGTGTTGTGTGATTCACTTTCCCTCATCACACAACAAATTTTTTTTTTTTCGTTGTGCAAAAAGTGTTGTGTGTTGAGGTTATTGGTGTAGTGCGGATATTGATCAAGCGCGAAATGAGTGGGGGAAGTTTGTTGTCAACACATATGTGCACGAGTCATGAAGTAGCGCACTTGTTGCTCGTACATTTTAGATAGGGAAAGCATCTTTTTTGTGCTTCTCTGCTGGTACATTGTCATGCACCATGTGTGGCATGTTTTGGAACAATATATGTGTATCAGCTTTTTGATGTCCCAAGTAGATGGGCATGCACTAGAATACTTTTCTCGTGTAAAATGTTGGTTTCAAGGATTGGGAAATGCACCCCTTTTGCTTTTGAAGTTTAAAGTATTGGTTATATGAATCATTTGATGGTTTGCAATGTTTGTATTTGATAGAGTACTGTTCATTTGGTAAATGGACCAAATGAATGCACAATCTAATTCAGGAATGAGATGTTCAAATGATCACACAACAGATTAGATATAATGATCACTGCCTGTTGTCTGAATGGCTAAAAATGGGACAAAAACACATTGTAATCAATCATATCACACATCGGTTTTTAACGAATCAATGTCTTCTGATTTATACTCAGACAACAAAATTAATTGAACTTTGTTGTCCTAAATGTTAATCACACATCAGAATTAATTGAACTCTGTTGTCCTAAAAGTGAATCACACAACAGAACCAATTGAACTCTGTTGTCCTAAAGTTAATCACACAACAGATATGGTCCAACAATTGAAGTGTGAAGATCAATCAGACAACAGATAAAATAAAAAAATGTTATCTGATGCGCTTAACATACAACAGCTTAAAACTGGCACTGTTGTCTGAAGACAGCGCCTAAACTGCTGCGCAGTTGCGCTTGGCATCTGCCGAGCTATTACACAACAGTTATAACACATACCTGTTGTCTGTGTGTTTATCACACAACTGTGCTCACTCTACAACTGTGGGACTCCAAATCCCACATCGGTTTTCTGCCATTGTCTGATAAGATTTTTGGTGTAGTGACTATTTCTATATATATCACTACTGTAACCCAGCCAAAAAAAAAATTCACATATAGATAGTCTGGCCAAGATCAGGAATGAAGCGAAAGAAAAAGAAAGAAGTAGAGTGGATACACACTAACAAAGACGGTGATCTTCACTATGTATATAGCTTCTCAATCAGGTTCTTAGACACATTGCATATAAGCTTTCTCAACTTGTATTTTTCTTGAGCAGTTTCGTATCATCACATTTATAAGGCTGTTTGTGTCGTGTGGAAAACATAGGATCAAATAAATTAAAGCTGGCTCCGAACCTGATTCAGGTTTGGCAATATTTAAAACGTTATCCAAGCCATTCCATTTGGCGAAATGCATGGCAAAAAATAAACACGTAATCGAGTGTTTCTGTCACATGATTCTTGTTTCATGCAATTTTGTATTTATATGTTATTGTTATGGAAAATTGAATTTTGGTAAAGTTACTGACGTGTCGCGCCCTTTTTCTTTCTTATTTTTGATTACATAACAATTGAGGATATACAATAATAACTACATAATCGAAGAGTCGAACTCATGACCTCATACTTACAAAACATGTTAGCTATTGAGTGCTCCAACAGCTTTGCTAAAGCTCTCTATTATATGGAAAGTGAAAGCAATTCTAATGCCCTATAAGGAATATAAATTATGTGATGATCTTTTCAAAATTTGAAAAAAGTAATGAAGTATTTCATTTATAGTTATTATAAGGCATATTATAAGAAAGTTGTTGAAGTTTGAGCTTTAATTACAGGGAATAAATATTGCTTGAGTTTCTAGTTTTTTTTATTTTTTATTTTTTTATTTTATATAGTCAAATCGACTTATCATTGATACTCAAGCTAGAATAGCTGGTAGACAAAAAATTGTGGTGGTACCACGATGGTACATAGGGATAAATCCATTCATTATACAATCATAGTTCGCTTAAGAAAAGCAAGCCTATAAACTATAATATCGAAAAAGCACAGTACCAACATAAAAAGTGCACATCTCCTTAAAAAAAAGGGAATTTTTAGAAAGAAACAACTAACTAATTAGAACTTATGAAGTCTAAAAGGCCCAAATGGAGCAGCCCAAAGCCCAAGGGAAGAGGCAAAGGCCAAGGCCCAACAAGACTGGCTCAACCCAACTTTAGCCTTCACTTCTTTGAGCGAGAGCGTCACACGTACAACATGACCGCTGTGAGTACACCCACCGCCTCCATGACTCAAGGAACACCACCACACTACTACAACACCATCACCTAGAAGAAAATGAGCATGTTCAACAGTCCAAGCCCCACTAGATTTGGACCTCCGTGGAACACGCCACCATCTGAGGAACACCCTACCAGAGGATGCTGCCAATGTGCCGCCGTCCTTGAAAGTTGAAACGATGCTTACAACCCCCTTGCAGCAGAGATGCTTCAAACCAAACGTCGAGGCTGACCACTCACTGTCAACCCCCAAGCAAAGCCAATCCCGGCCAAGAACCAAAGGGTAATAGGACAACCAGCCAAATCTCGTCGAGCAACAACCCAAAATTGGTGAGGCCAAAACCAAAGCTGATGAAGGTTGCCATCAAATGAAATATAGCACGAATGTTTTCTCCTTGGCTTCGCTATCTATGGGGCTAGGGTTTGAGGCCAACTTTCTCCTTCCTCTTTAAACCTTTCAAATAACTATCACCCAATTTTGAGTTTTTTATTTTTAATTTTTTAATTTTTAAAAAGGGATAGGAATAAATCTATTCATTAATAATACGATCATTCTAAGTTAGTGACAAAGCATTACATACGCTAGGATTCAAGCCACAAAAGCAAGAGCTATTGCCTCAGCCATAGCTGGCTTAAATCACGTTCAAGCCTTAGTAAATAACACTCATTCTGTTTAAGGAAATTGGAATGCAAAAAGATTGAGGAGAGAATTGTGAAAATAGTTGTGTGTATTCATTGATAATAGAAGTTCTATTATAGGGACTACAAAGTACATAATCTTGGAGTACAAGGATTCCTATTCTAACTCGGAGTAGGAAATCTCTCCTATTACAATTATAGAACTAATCCTAGTTTGACAAGGCACACTAAAGTCAACATTCTTTAACACTCCCCCTTGTATCGCTCAAACTTGGTGATGACACTTTGACAAGAAATAAAAACCTTGTGGGATAAAACCTCGAGAAGGAGAAAAAGAGTACAACACGTCCTTCACTCTTCGAGATCAAACATGTAGACATCATACCTCCCCCTAATGTCAACATCTCCCCCATGATTACTACAATCATGGGAGTTCGGATAACTTTCTCAATCTGATACTCCACATGTTTCTCGAAGGTGGATTTAGGTAACAACTTAATAAATACGTCTGCTACACTATCCTCTGATCAGATTTGATTCACTTCAATCTTTAGGAGTGATTGTTGTTGCTGATTATAAAAGAACTTAGACGATATATGCTTGGTGTTGTCGCCCTTGATGAAACCTAACTTCATCTGTTCAATACAAGTTGCATTATCCTCATAAATGCATATAGGTTTATCTGTGGTAGACTTCAAACAACATGTTCCTTGAATATGTCCAATTACAGACCTTATCCATATGCATTCAAGCACAGCTTCATGTAGAGCAATAATTTCTGCATGATTCGAAGAAGTAGCAACAATGGTCTGTTTTGTAGACCTCCAAGATATCACTGTGCTTCCCATGGTAAAAACATAACCCATTTGGGAGCGACCTGTAATACCCGGTTGTTTTATTTAATCAAAGCAAAACATAATTATGGCATTGCTTTACTTTCCATGTTTTAAGGATTTACCTTTCATGATTTTGTCTGCTTGAGAATTGTTAATCATTGGCCGACACCCTCGATCGACCGACACCAGAAACAAAAATAGAGCAAAGGCTCTCTCTCTCTCTCTCTCTCTCTCTCTCGTCCGAAAACCCGAAAACAGAGCAAACGCTCTCCGTTCTTTCCCTTCCTTCATTGGCCATCAATTGACACCGGACAACCTTCAGTGGC
Organism: Rosa multiflora; assembly: GCA_002564525.1. Taxonomy (NCBI): domain Eukaryota; kingdom Viridiplantae; phylum Streptophyta; class Magnoliopsida; order Rosales; family Rosaceae; genus Rosa; species Rosa multiflora. The sequence continues at coordinate 121,278 of BDJD01000922.1, read as the reverse complement.
TTCGTCTCAGCCTTGCGAAGCTACCTGTGGCGGTCTTGGGTCACGGTACAGCAGGAAGCGGCGGAGAAGAGACCGGGTTCGTCCAGCCCCGATTTGGTTCCAAGCATGGTAGCTCGAGCTACCGATCACGAAACCTTCTCAAACTCCATCCACAGGTTCGCATCAACAATCTGAAACTCCTAGAAGCACCCTTTCAAGGCGACGCTGTCTCTGGAGGCGGCTGGAGCTCAACCCCGATCGGATCGAAACGGAGCAAAGGATCCAGATATCTCGAGCTACAGGACGTCATTTTGAGTGTTTCTTGGACTGGTGAACTCAGAGTGAGGAGCTGAACAACTTCCAGAAGGGATAAAGGCCTGAGGTTGAGGTTTTTACGTTGAAACTCAAGCTCGCCGGATTCTGAAATTTTTCCGGCCACCTCGACTGTTTCGATCAAGATATCTCGAGCTGTAGAGCATTGTTTTGATTGATTCTTGAACCAGTGAACTCGCCTTGAGTTTATGAAGAAGTCTCCAGAAAGGATCGAAGCGAGTGGTGGAGGTTTTTAGGTTGATCGGAGCACCTGCCGGATTCTGGAAAAATTCCGGCCACCTCGACTGTTCTAGGTAATTTCGACCCCTTCCGGTAATTTCCAGCTTACATGCTAGTTAGGAAAGTTGTTAAGCTTGATGAGGAGAAGCAGAGCAGCCTGGCCCCGACACCATTGGTGGTGGTCGGCGGCGGCTCTGCCACTAACTCCGGCGGCAATTTCCGGCCACCTCCGGGGGTCACAAGGACAGTTTCTGTACATTTTTAGATTCTATACTTCAATACAATCATTTCGATATATTATACGCAATTTTTCTATATCGTATGATTAAGTTATGAATTTTTATATTTCGATCGATTTCGATCGTTCGATTTGTGATCAGTGAAGATCAGACCGTCAAATGGACTTGTAGTTTTGATATGTTGATTGTATGAATGTCCCGATGACTTTGTGTGGTCACTGGCGAAGATTCGACCGTTGGATCTTCGTATAATTGTGAATTAGTGTTTTGGAAGGCGATTCGTGAGAATCCGACTGTCGGATTTTCATATAAGTCTGATGGAGATGTTAGTAAAGGTGATTCAGGAAGATCTAACCGTTGGATCTTCGTGATAATTTCTGGAGGAGGATCCAAAGGGCGATCCGTGAGGATCTGACCATTGGATCATCGTATAATTTCGATCCGACCGTTAGATCGTCGTTTATTTTATTTTTGAGTTGTGGGCTAAATTCAAGTCACATTTGATTAGACGATTGACGGTTTTTACTTGGGCAAGCGAGTTTGGTGTGATTGTGTTAATTTGAAGACGCAGCGGGAGTATCGAGGTGAGTAAACCTCACATGGTTCATATTACGAACCGTATATAATTAATTGATTTTGTTGTCGTAATTGTGTGGAAATATTTATGCTTGAACTATAGTTGGTATTAATAGGCATTCTTGTGCGAATGTCTATGTATATATATTATTTATGTGAAATAATATGTATCGTTAGAGTTGTGTTAAGTTATTGTTGAAAAGCAACATATTGTGAGAGGTGTTGAGTTTATTGTTGAGAAACAATATATTGGGAGAGGTGTTGAGTTTATTATTGAGGAACAATAAATTATTGGGTCACGAGGTGACCATGGCATACTATCAGTTAACCACGTTCTCGTGCCGGGTAGGTGGAACTGCTAGTATTAAATCGTGAACCACGCTCTCGCGCCGGGTAGGTGGAAACGATCAGTTAGAGCTCTAGTCTGTCTGCCAATTGTTGAGTGGTGTTGTGAGGGAAATGTTGAGTATACTTGAGTCTCTTAAGTATGAGTTTTTTTTTAAGAGAGTCTCGAGAGTATTATTTGTATCCTTGTTATGGGTATTTTGGAGTTACTTTGTGAGTTGTGGTTGTTTACATGAGTTATATGATTTGAAATTTAATAAATCAACAGTTCATTCTTGTTTACTCATACGAGCTGTCAAAAGCTTACCGGGTTTGGTGTTGTTGCAATCCCGGTACACTATTCAACTGTGTAGCGGCTACTACTACAGGTCAGGAGAATCAGGAAGGTGATCAAGCTACGTAGAGTAGCTGCAAGTGTGTTATTCTGATTTTCCTTTGTGAGGTGTGTTATGCTTATTTAGAGCTTTACAATTTTACCTGTGAGAGTGAATTTGTATTAATAAACTCGAGATCTTCAAGATTTTATATTGGAGTGGTGAGTGGTGCGTTTGTTCTGAGAAAAAAATTCAGAATTTATTTGTTTAATTCGTTTAATTCATGTTTCGGATTTGAATTTATTATTCAAAATTCGGGTCGTGACAGTTTGGTATCAGAGCGTAAGGTACATATTTGGTGATAATCAGTACTCCCCGAATGATGGTCAGTCTGCAGCGGATCTCCATCATATACTCTTTGGTACTGGTATAATCATTGGGTATGTAGGAAGGGTTAGTGTCGTGAGAGTGGTGTAGACTTAATAACGGAAGTATAGAAACTTCGTATTGCTTCTTGAGTTAGTTATTTAAGGAAAGTGAGCCTTTCAATTAACTCGGATTAGGTAGTCGGGATGAAATTGAATTCTCTGAAGTGAATGATGATTTTGGCTAACGTGATTAACATATACTTATTCTGAGAGTTATACAAGTATTAATCATAGGTTACCATACTGCACAGGTAATGGACTTGGTTGGAGGAAGAGGTAGGGGTCGAGGTAGGGGTAGAGGCAGAGGCAGAGGCAGAGGTAGAGGTAGGGGCAGGGCCCCTCCAGTTGAGATGTATGAGGATGAGGTGGAGACACCAGAGTATGAACTGCCAGTTCCACCAGTGATTAATGTGGTGGACGCAACTCGTCTGTCGAAATTGACCAAGGAAATTTATAGTCTGGGAGCAGTTCCATTTAAGGGTGGCACAGACTATGTTGGCAGACCAGTGGATCGAAAATATGAATGGTTACTTCCAGATGGTGATTTGTGATGAACTGGAGAAGAGGAAGATAGCATCGTTTATGCTTCAGGAGGATGCACGGTTGTGGTGGAGTGGCATTGAGAGGATGATGGACGTGACCACTCTAACCTGGGATGGCTTCATGGAACTCTTCAGGCAGAAATACTTCCCGGTTACAGTGAGACAGCAGTTGGAACGATAGTTCCATTCATTAACTCAGGGGAAGTTGAGTGTGAGGGAGTATGAGGTAGAGTTCAACAGGTTGTATCAGTTTGTGAGACAATTAGATCCTGAGAGTTTGGCCATGAAGTTTCACTTGGGGCTGAACCCATCGATTAGATGTGACGTAGGCATTTTGGAACTAAAGGAACTAAGACTCGTCGTGGCTAAGGCATTAACCATCGAGCAGGAAAACCAGATCCTCTTAGAAGAGCAGATAGTTGAGAGAGATTTTCAGAGGAAGAGAAAGGCAGTTGCTGAGAGCAGCCATACAGCGGGCAAACGAAGTAACTTCTGGAAGAGACAAAGGACTAACCAGCAGGCACCAACTAGGGCCATGGTTGCAGCACCTGCTAGGGTGATGCCTATTAGACAGGTGGCACATCTTAAATGTTTCAACTGCCAGGAGTTAGGGCACATTTTGTGAAACTGCCCAAAACCAAAGAACGTGGTGTGCTTTAATTGTGGCCAGACAGGGCATATCTCCCGAGTTTGCCCGCAGCAACAAGAGAGGGGCCAAAGGAACCAGCAGAGACAACAGCTTCAAGGTCAGGTTAGAGTCTTCGCCATTGGACAGAGAGGCACAGGGGTGGAAGGTACCTTATCTATCTATAACTATCTAGCTACAGTATTGTTTGATACAAGAGCCTCCCATTCCTTCATATCTAGTTCCGTGGTAGATGTTTTGGGATTGACTACTGCACCACTTGCTAGATCTTTGTGTGTCACGTCGCCTCTTGGAATCTCTCTTGAGCTTGGTGTGTTTTGTGATAATTGCCCTATTGAGATTTGCGATAGAGAGTTTACCGCATCTTTGATTGTGCTTCAGGATCACACATATGATGTGATTTTGGGCATGGATTGGTTGAGCCTGAACCATGCGGTAATTGATTGCTTTAGGATGATTGTGTCCTTCCATGTTCCTGGGCAACCAGTGTTTCATTACCGTTGTCTGAAGTCTAACATCGCTATGAGGGCAGGGATTTTGGCTCATATTGAGTCAGGGAATAGTACTTCTGAGATTTCAGGGATTCCTGTAGTTTCAGAGTATGCTGATGTGTTTAAAGAGATACCTGGATTACCTCCAAAAAGGGTAATGGACTTCTCCATTGATGTGATACCAGGTACTGCCCCTGTATCGAAAGCACCCTATCGGATGGCTCCAACTGAACTTCAGGAGTTGAAAGTTCAGATTGATGGATTACTGGCTCAAGGGTTCATACAGGCTAGTGTATCTCCTTGGGGTGCACCGGTGTTGTTTGTGAAGAAGAAGGATAATTCACTTCAATTATGTGTGGATTATTGGCAGTTGAACAAGGTGACCATTAAGAATAGGTACCCTTTACCTAGGATTGATGACTTGTTCGATCAGCTTAGATAAGCTACTGTGTTCTCAAAGATTGATTTGAGATCTGGATATCAGTAGTTGAGGGTGAAGGATGAGGATATTCAAAAAAAGGCATTTAGGACCAGGTATGGGCATTATGAGTTTCTTGTCATGCCTTTTGGTTTAACTAATGCACCTGCGGCATTTATGGACTTAATGAACCGTACGTTCAGTCCTTACTTAGATCAGTTTGTGGTGGTGTTCGTTGATGATATCTTGATTTATTCAAAGTCGTCTGACGAACATGAGAAGCATTTGCGGATTGTAGTACAAACATTAAGAGAGAAGGAATTGTATGCCAAGTTCGAGAAGTGCGAATTTTGGCAGAAGGAGGTCAAGTTCCTTGGTCATGTAGTTTCGAAGGATGGAGTTTTTGTGGATCCTTCAAAAGTTGAGGCAGTGATGAGTTGGAATCGCCCAACTACAGCTACCGAGATCCGTAGCTTTCTGGGATTGGCTGGATATTATAGGCGATTCATTGAAGGATTCTAGAGTATTGCTTCAGCTTTGACCAAGCTGAAGAGGAGATACGTTCAGTTTGTCTGGACAGAGGAATGCGAGAAGGCTTTAACGAGTTGAAAACTAGGTTGACTACTGCTCCAGTGTTGATCATCCCTACGGGTGGTGGCGGCTTAGTCATCTACAGTGATGCATCTCATCAGGGTTTAGGTTGTGTGTTGATGCAAAATGGTGGTGTGGTCGCATATGGTTCTAGGCAGTTGAAGGTACATGAGCGGAATTACCCAACTCATGATCTAGAGCTAGCGGTAGTAGTTTTTGCCTTAAAGATTTGGAGGCATTACCTTTATGGTGAGAATTTCGAACTCTTTTATGATCATAAGAGTTTAAAGTATCTATTCTCCCAGAAAGAGTTGGAATATCATCCCGGAAAGGCCAATGTAGTAGCGAATGCCTTAAGCAGAAAACCCCGAAGAATCATGGCATCTCTTATGGTTCAGGAGTGGCTCATGTTGGAGGCTGCATCCGAGTTTGATCTTAAGCCCGCAAAAGAAGGACATGGAATCTTTGTCGGTAGTATCACCTTACAGTCCATCTGGATTTCTAGGACTATTCAGGGTCAGACACTTGATGAGTTTGCTCAAGCGAGGATTGCGGAGATGGCTGCCAATCTGAATGTGGAGGGCCCTTCTAAGTGGGCTATTGGGGCAGATGGAGGGTTGAGATTTTGGGGAAGACTGTTTGTTCCGAGTGTTGATAACCTCAAGGAGGAGGTCATGCAGGAAGCACATAGATCTCGATACACGATACATCCAGGGGTACCAAAATGTATATGGATTTACAAAGACAGTTTTGGTGGTATGGAATGAAGAGGGATGTGGCGAAACACATGTCGAAGTGTCTTGCATGTCAGCAAGTGAAGGCAGAGCACCAGAGGTCTACAGGGATGTTGAAACCCTTACTGATTCCTGTTTGGAAATGGGAAGAGATCTCCATGGACTTTGTGACTAGATTACCTAGGTCTAGGCAAGGTTAAGACTCGATTTGGGTGATTGTTGACCGGTTGACAAAGTCAGCACATTTTCTTCCGGTGGCGAAGACTTACTTAGGCGATGCACTGTGTAAGTTATATCTGAATGAGATAGTAAAGCTTCATGGTGTGCCCGTATCAATTGTTTCTGATCGGGATGCTCGTTTCACTTCAGAATTATGGCATAGGTTCCATAAGGCTTTTGGCACAATTTTAGCTATGAGCACTACATTCCATCCACAGACAGATGGGCAGACCGAGAGAGTGAATCAAGTAATGGAGGACATGCTTAGAGCTTTTGAACTCGACTTCAAGGGAAGTTGGGCGGATCATCTACCATTGGTAGAGTTTGCCTACAACAATAGTTATCACTCCAGTATCAGTCTGGCCCCATATGAGGCTCTTTATGGTAGGCCATGTAGGACCCCTATCTGTTGGGCTAAAGCAGGGGATAAAGGGCTTTTGGGTCCTGAAATTGTACAGGAAACTACTGAGAAGGTCACTGTTATTCGGGACAAAATCCGAACAGCACAGACTAGGCAGAAGAGTTATGTTGATTTGAAGAGAAGACCAGTTGAATTCGAAGTAGGTGGCCACGTGTTCTTGAAAGTCTCACCTACGAAAGGTGTGGTGAGATTTGGGAAGAAGGGGAAGTTAGCACCAAGATACGTGGGACCTTTTGAGATTCTGGAAAGGGTCGGTGATTTGGCATATCGGCTTGATCTACCTATTAGCATGTCTGGCGTACATAATGTCTTCCATGTGTCTATGCTGAGGAAGTATATAAGAGATGAGTCCCACGTGATTGATCATGGTACGATAGAGGTTAGAGGGGATGTAACCTTCGTGCTTGAACCTATACGTATTTTGGATCGGTCTACGAAGCAGCTTCGAAGGAAGGAAGTGGAGTTGGTCAAGGTGTTGTGGAGTCACCATGATGAGGGTGATGCATCATGGGAGTTGGAGTCTGACATGAGGAAAAGGTATCCTCAGCTATTTGTCGACGAGTGTGCCTAAATTTCGGGACGAAATTTCTTTAAGGGGGGTAGATTGTAATACCCGGTTGTTTTATTTAATCAAAGCAAAAACATAATTATGGCATTGCTTTACTTTCCATGTTTTAAGGCTTTACCTTTCATGATTCTGTCTGCTTGAGAATTGTTAATCATTGGCCGATACCCTCGATCGACCGACACCAGAAACAAAAACAGAGCAAAGGCTCTCTCTCTCTCTCTCTCTCTCTCTCTCTCTCTCTCTCGTCCGAAAACCCGAAAACAGAGCAAATGCTCTCCGTTCTTTCCCTTCCTTCACCGGCCATCAATCGATGCCGGACAACCTTCAGTGGTTTCGTCTCAGCCTTGCGAAGCTACCTGCGGCGATCTTGGGTCACGGCACAGCCGGAAGCGGCGGCGAAGAGACCGGGTTCGTCCAGCCCCGATTTGGTTCCAAGCATGGTAGCTCGAGCTACCGATCATGAAACCTTCTCAAAATCCATCCACAGGTTCACATCAACCATCTGAAACTCCTAGAAGCACCCTCTGGAGGCGGCTAGAGCTCAACCCCGATCGGATCGAAACGGAGCAAAGGATCCAAATATCTCGAGCTACAGGACGTCGTTTTGAGTGTTTCTTGGACTGGTGAACTCAGAGTGAGGAGCTGAACAACTTCCAGAAGCGATCGAGGCCTGAGGTTGAAGTTTTTACGTTAAAACTCAAGCTCGCCGGATTCTGGAATTTTTCCGGCCACCTCGACTGTTTTGATCAGGATATCTCAAGCTGTAGAGCTTTGTTTTGATTGATTCTTGAACCAGTGAACTCGCCTTGAGTTTCTGAAGAAGTCTCCAGAAAGGATCGAAGCGAGTGGTGGAGGTTTTTACGTCGATCAGAGCACCTGCCGGATTCTGGAAAAATTCCGACCACCTCGACTGTTCTAGGTAATTTCAACCCCTTCCGGTAATTTCCAGCTTACATGCTAGTTAGCAAAGTTGTTAAGCTTGATGAGGAGAAGCAGAGCAGCCTGGCCCCGACACTATTGGAAGTGGTCGGCGGCGGCTCTGCCACTAACTCCGGCGGCAATTTCCGGCCACCTCCGGGGGTCACAAGGACAGTTTATGTACATTTTTAGATTCTATAATTCAATACGATCATTTTGATATATTATACACAATTTTTTGATATCTTATGATTAAGTTATGAATTTTTATATTTCGATCGATTTGGATCGTTCGATTTGTGATATGTGAAGATCAGACCGTCAAATGGACTTGTAGTTTTGATATGTAGATTCGTGAGAATTCGACCGTCGTATTTTCATATAAGTCTGATGAAGATGTTAGTAAAGGTGATTCAGGAAGATCTGACCGTTGGATCTTTGTGATAATTTCGAGAGGATGGTCCAAAGGGCGATCCATGAGGATCCGACCGTTGGATCATCGTATAATTTTGATCCGACCGTTAGATCGTCGTTTATTTTATTTTTGAGTTGTGGGCTAAATTCAAGTCACATTTGATTAGGTGATTGACGGTTTTTACTTGGGCGAGCGAGTTTGGTGTGATTGTGTTAATTTGAAGACACAGCGGGAGTATCGAGGTGAGTAAAACTCACATGGTTCATACTACGAACGGTATATAATTAATTGATTTTGTTGTCGTAATTGTGTGGAAATATTTATGTTTGAACTATAGTTGGTATTAATAGGCATTCATGTGCGAATGTCTATGTATATATATTATTTGTGTGAAATAATATGTATCGTTAGAGTTGTGTTGAGTTATTGTTGAAAAGTAACATATTATGAGAGGTGTTGAGTTTATTGTTGAGAAACAATATATTGGGAGAGGTGTTGAGTTTATTGTTGAGAAACAATAAATTGTTGGGTCACGAGGTGACCATGGCATACTATCAGTGAACCACACTCGGAGAGATATCCATGTGAGGTTTCTGATTCATAGAGCTTGTAATGTTTTATGGTGATTGTAAAAAATTCTTTATTAGAAACCTCATAAAGAAGTCACTAATTTAATGATGATCCAACAGTCAGATCGAAATTATATAATGATCTTCATATCCAGCTAATTTGATTTACTCAACACTAATTGTGATATCAAATGTCACAAGGTTTCTGATTAATCTCAAATGAGCTTAGTCACTAATTAGTAATACATGCGTTTTAGAAACATCTTATTCATATAGAGCACTTAATCTGTCGGTTGAAGAGGAAGTTTCTGATTCTGTTTCCGATGAAATTCCTGATGTCACCAATGCCGTTTTGAACAGTTCTTCTGTCTGTCCCTCTCCTTCAATGGTCTCGCCTGCTCAATCATCACCCGAGGTATGTTCTAATCCTTCTTTATCTAATACTCCTTCTGTGTCAACTAGTGTTCCTTCTTCTGTGTCAGATATTGTTCCCACCAAAACTCTGCCTAGTCGTTCCACCCGTGGTCAACCCCCAAAGCACTATGAACCTACTCTAAATGCCAAAGCTAAATACCCCGTTGCTAATTATGTGTCGACCTATAGGCTGTCTAAACCGTATGTAGCCTTTGAAGCAGTCTCCCAGAGCTTGGTTTGGCAGGTTCACCAAGTTCATGAAGAAAATTGGCTACCAGCAAAGCAATTCAGATCACACCTTGTTCCTTAAAGATCGGTGTGGTAAAGTAACTGCCTTGATTATTTATGTTGATGACATGGTTGTGACAGGTGATGACTTTGAGGAGATTCAGAGGTTACAAGGTCAATTATCTTTAGAATTTGAGATGAAAGATTTGGGTAATTTGAAATATTTCTTGGGAATTGAAGTTGCTCGTGGGAAGGATTGTATTGTTTTGAGTCAGAGGAAGTATGTTCTCGACTTGCTGGCAGAAACATGTATGCTTGACTGTCAACCTGTTGATACTCCTATTGAGCAAAATCATCGGTTAGCAGAGTACTTGGATCAAGTACCTA
>BDJD01000922.1:94767-111270 GCA_002564525.1 Rosa multiflora | reverse complement strand
ATTTATTTGTCCCACACTAGACCAGATTTAGCCTATGCTGTTAGTGTGGTGAGTCAGTTTATGCATAATCCCAGTAAGACTCATATGGATGCTGTATTTTGTATTTTGCGGTATTTAAAGTCTGCTCCAGGGAAGGGATTGCTCTTTTCAAAACACAGTCACTTGGATGTTTCCGAGTACACAGACGCGGACTGGGCAGGTAATATTACAGATCGCAGGTCTACGTCGGGCTACTTCACATTTGTGGGTGGTAACTTGGTTACTTGGAAGAGCAAGAAACAAAAGGTGGTGGCTTGTTCTAGTGCAGAAGCAGAGTATAGAGGAATGGCCTGAGGACTTTGTGAGTTGTTGTGGTTGACAAATTTGTTGAGGGATTTGGGGTTCAGGCAGGAAAAGGCTATGCCACTTTTTGTGATAATAAGACTGCAATTGAAATTGCTCACAATCCTGTTCAGCATGATCGCACGAAGCATGTGGAGGTAGATCGACACTTTATTAAAGAGAAGCTGGATGGACAGATCATTATGTTTCCCTTCATTCCTACTGAAGAACAGTTGGCGGATATTCTTACAAAGGCTCTCTCGAGTAAAGCCTTTTATGACTCAATTGACAAGTTGGGCATCCGTGATCTGTATGCACCAACTTGAGGGGGAGTGTTGGCGTGAGTCATGCCATGTAATTAGGATTGTGAATTTTGTGTATTATTAGGATTATTCTCTTGTAATTAGTTTCCTAATAGGTCTTGATGTATCTTGTATATATACTCCGTTCTTGGAGAAGGTAAAACACATCAGAAAATTCTCAATCTCTTATTCCTTTGTTCTGTTTGACTTTTTCTTTTCAAGTAAAAAATACTATTTTTAATGTCACGTTTGAAAAATGTAAATTTTCAATTTGTCCATCTCCTACTGATTGTTTTAATGTTTTGTTGGTATTTCTTACTTCAGGCAGAAGCTTTGAATGCCTTGAAAACAGGTGTTGAAATTGTAGATGTTGTGGGAAATATTGTTAGTACCGCTACTTCATGCATCATTATGTAATCAATTGCAATAGCTTGAATGCTTGGATCTATGTGTCTGCCTGTTTGGTGTTGGTAGCTTGCTTTAGTGTGACCAAGTCTCTGTTTATGATCTTGTTGTTTGTAATAGGGAAATTTTTGACAACAATTAATACATGACAATGGGTCCATTCTTACTTTTGATGGATTTACTTTTGTAAATATCAAAACGGTACATCATGTTCAAATTTCTACCCAATTTTGGTACACACCGTTACCACTTCCATTAATTAGTGTGCTTTCCGTCATATTTGCAGGGCAAATTAGTCACACCCTACTTTCCCTCCAATTAGTTAACAGAGAATGCCACATCATCACAATTCCCTCCAATTCACTAACCTCCTAAACAGTAACCCTAAAGTTAAAGAGTTTTCCATCCAAAAACCAATGTTCAACGACCACTGTTGACCTAAACTTCAACAACAGCACTCTGCAGAGTGGGAAAACTGCCATTTTGTAAACAAATGGGAGAAAAGCATGACCAAAACTAGGAATCAAACCAAAAACCAAATATGGGAATCCAAAGATCTTCTATCTAACTGGCATTTGACATATTGTTCCAAATAAAACAAAAACCATATGTTACACAAAAGCTTATAAAAAGCATGGCATTTGCCGAGTTTCAAAACAAAAAACATACCACAAATGCCACCATAACAAACATATTACATGGCCAAAAATACCATTTTCAGTTAATGAACATCAATTTAGTACAGCAGGCCTTCATGGCTTCCAGAGTCTCCTTCGCACTTGGTTTTTTGGAACTTGAACATTTTGACTGGATCTATCAGATGCTGCAGCAAACCTAGGTGATTTTCTTGGCTTCATCCTCCTTGCAGGCACCTTGTGTCTCTTACCAGAGCTTTTTGGTGTAACAGAAGCTTTCTGTTAATTGGAGAAATACAAGAATTACACCAACAAAAATATCACAAGTCTATCATCTAAATTCATATTGGACAAGAATGCAGGCTACCTGAGAATTGTCTTGCACCACATTGGTCTATTCAGATGCCATAGAACCTTCATTGTTAGCTCTAAATTCTTCATTCATAGAGACATGGACATTAAGCTTGACATTCACATTCACATTTACATTGTCATGGTTGCTGTGATTGTGTATGTTTGACACAAATGATACCTGAGAGAACACTTGGTCTAAAACTTGAGGGTTTGATTCTTGGGTAGGCTGTGGTGCTTTAGTTGGACTCTGATTATTGATGCATGTTGGTCTTTGACACATGTTGTTGAACATTTGGTTCTTCTTCTTGAACAGCTTCATTTTGATTGGGAACCTGCAAAATCAATAGCATAATAATCAAACAGCTAGCCCAGAAGGGAACTATCTGACACATAGAACCATCCAAGTATACAAAATCTCTACTCAATGTGTTTAAGCAATTATACCTGGTTCCTTCTATCACAAGTTCTTTTATTGTGACCTTTCCTGTTACATGTCCCCACATTTGACTTGAGAATAATAGTTCCTTGGCAACTTTTCAATTTCCAGGAAGTGGTGATCGATGCTTCTCCTATAGTTTAAAGTATATTGTTGGTGATGAAAAATTCCGTAGAGGAGTTTGACTCATCAATGAATGCGGACTGGAGCGGGAGCTGACCAGGAACAATCGAGAAGCTTCCCTCGAGCGTTGACTCGAAGTTTGACAATCGGCTCAAGGAGAAGAGGGGGTACCTATAGAAAACCCTCTGATGCCTAAGTCAGTAGGTTTCTTAGTCGAGTGGAGTAAAACAAGTCGGAATCATATGAGATTACCTGGACGTCGAGCCTCCTTTATATAGGAGATGACTTACTTGGGGGACAAGCCGCCATTATTTCTGCATTTATGGCTACATTTATTTACACACTTATGATGACAATTATTGCTGCACTAATAACAGTTAATCATTGTGTACTTACGACCATCATTCATTGTGTATTCATGATAGTCATTCATTGCGCACTTATAATCGTAATCATTAAACGTAGTTATTGTCATAGTAATTACCGCATTCATGACTGAAATTTAACGCCATACTAACTACGGAGGTAATAGCCTTAATTGCGGGCCCAGCAGAATTTGACCACTCCCACAATGCCCTCAAATTTTCTCTTTGGACACTCGTCCTAAAAGGGAATTTCCATTCTCTGGCTGTTTCGAATCTTGCCTCGAATATTTCCTCGAGCCCTGGCCGTCCCGTTTCTTTCTTTGAGCCCTGGCCGCCCCGATTCTTTCCCCGGGCCCTGGCCGCCCTGATTTTTTCCTCAGGCCTTGGCCGCCCCGATTCTTTCCTCTGGCGCTAGCTGCCTCGAATCTTTCCATGGGCACTGGCCTCCCTGAATCTTTCCTCAGGCCCTAGCCACCCCGATTCTTTCCTCGAGCCCTAGTCGCCTTGATTCCTTCCTCAAGGTGAAGATTCATTTTTAGCATGAGACATGGAATTGCCCCCATTTCCCTTTGAATCTGATCAACAACATTTTATTCTCCTTGGCCACCGGCCTCGGGTATTTACTCTGGCCACCAGCCTTACATATACATTTCAACAACATTGACCACAAATATATTTCAAATACAAAAGGAAAAAATCGGAATATGATTACTAAAGGAAAGAACGCTAGTCTACGTTACACAGACTTTTGTCACTTCAGGGCTTGTATTCCATCACTCCCAGTCCTTAGTGACAAAAATGAGATTTCTAATGTGCACCTCCTGCCATTACTTTTTAGGGAAAAGTGCTTCCCACAGACGATGCCACTTGTTGGTGATGAAAAATTCCGTAGAGGAGTTTGACTCACCAATGAATGCGGACTGGCGCGGTCGCTGACCGGGAACAATCGAGAAGCTTCCCTCGAGCATTGACTTGAAGTTTGACCATCTGCTCCAGGAGAAGGGGGGGGACATTCAGAAAACCCTCCGATGCCTAAGTCAGTACGTTTCTTAGTCGAGTGGAGTAAAACAAGTCGGAATCAGATGAGATTACCTGAAGGTCGAGCCCTCCTTTAGATAGGCGATGACTTACTTGGGGGACAAGCCGCCATTATTTCTGCTTTTATGGCTGCATTTATTTACACACTTATGATGACAATTATTGCTGCACTAATAACAGTTAATCATTGTGTACTTACAACCATCATTCATTGTGTATTCATGATAGTCATTTATTGCGCACTTATAATTGTAATAATTGTACGTAGTTATTGTCGTAGTAATTGCCGCATTCATGACTGAAATTTAACGCCATACTAACTACGGAGGTAATCACCTTAATTGCAGGCCCAGCAGAATTTGACCACTCCCACATATATATATTGGTCAGTATTCATTAAAAAGAAATTGATACACAAAAGTGCATATAAGTGTAGCCTAGTACCTGGTTCCTTTGTTCTCTTTGTCTTAGGCCTCCCTGGTTGCCTCCTATATAGTGAAGGTGCAGTCTTTCTCTCTTTGTGTTCCATTCTGCAACACTAGAAATTGGATTGATCATCACCTCATAAGTTTCTATATACTTCTTTTGTGTATACCATTCAGCCACAAAATCATATGGAGACCATCCTTTGGAGTAGATTACAGAAATAGCATGGCCACAAGGGATTCCACAAAGATCCCACCTTCTACATGTGCATGACTTTGTGTCCAACTGCACAGAGTGTTGAGCAATGACTCCAAACTCACAAGCAACACCTCTCCCATGTAATTCAAATCTAAAATTGCTAGACTCAAGAGGCATGTAGTCATTGGTCTATGATGCATTCTTCTTTAAGAGTTCCTTGGTCCTACCTTGCACCTCCATCTTGCAGCAAAGTTCCTCTTATTAGCTAATCTCACCAGGCAAGGAAACCTTATATCCTCCAAACAGGGTAGGATAAGCTTCTTCCTTGCATCAAGGATGGACTTGTTGAAAGACTCACTGTAGTTATTGAGTAGAATATCACATTGAAAAATTTCAGCAAAGTGAGATTTTGACCAGTGCTTAGCAGACCTGTCAACACACCATTTCCAAGCAGAGAATGATGGCATCATAGTCTACATCTCCTGAGTCATCACTGTCATCAATCGAAGCACTGGAAATGAACCGGTTGAGCAGGCCTTGAACACTCACCTCCACTTCTTAAATCATAAGGTCTTTGTTTCCTAGATCTCCATCTCTTTCTCTTTAGTTCCTCCACCACTTTTTCCTTCCCCCTTGCCATTTTCCCTTGTTACATTTGAAGCTTCAGCAGAAGCTGCTGGCACTTGACTACCATCAGGCTCTCTAATACGAATTCCAGTAGAGGACCTAGTCCTTGGCCCAGTAGAGCTTCTATTCTTCCCCCAGCAGAGGACATAGTCCTCTCTGTACACCCTATTCATCCCTCCATTATTGTGGAACCTACCTCCATGATGGATAGAAACAAAAAAGAGACTATCTCCTGAAAATATCAAAATGCAATTGAATCTCAGTTAAGTCCAGACAAAACCTACACCCATCCAAAAACATAAGCATGATTCATTTACTTCCTATATCAGTATGCTTGCATTCATTCAATGTCTTTCCTTTTCACTTCACCTACTGGACATTGGGGGTTAATTTTCAATTCAACAGCAAACTAAACCCTATTAAATTCACCAACAATAGACCAACCATACCATAAACATTAATCAATCGGTTATGAATTTTAAAACCCTAATCACATTTAATTTCATTTCCCAACCAACCCTAGTATTATCCTATTATTGTTTATTTCAGAAAGCAGAATACGATAACATAGAAAACCCTAAACTATAACCTAAACCCCCAAACCCTAGACAATGGGAGTTGACTCCCATAAACATATATGGAAACTTTGGACCAGATTCATTCAATAATACCCTAAACGGAGATAAAACCCTTAAAGGAAAAAGCACCACGTTTTCCATACCTCCAAATCAAGGTGGATCTCCACTGAGCCTAAAATACCTCCAATAGTTCCCCATTCTTCAAAAAAGCTAAGATTCCAAAATCTATTCTCCTGCAACAAATCACGATTCTACCTTGGATTGTCTAATCGCTCTGTTTTCTACTACAGAGGTGAAACAGTTGAAGACCAAACTGAGCTTTCAACTTCCAAATAAGGAAGAAACGACTTTGATTCCATCTGACTCCATGTCGTCTTATATATGTGTGTGTGTGTGTATATATATATATCAGATAAGGTTTGGGTTGCCAGCTAGGAAAAAAACAATTTTACCCTTCAATTATTTGACAATGGTAGGCATCGCAACAGTATTTACAAAAATTGGATAGAAATTTGAACGTGATGTACCATTCTGATATTTACAAAAGTAAATTCACAAACAGTTAGAATGAACCCATTGTCGTGTACTGTTGTTAAAATTTTCCCTTTGTAATATTGCTAAAAATGTTTAATTTCGTAAGACATTATTGAAATGCAAACAGTGTTTGAACTTTAAAATCTTGATACTTTGGTACCTCAAATTTAATAATAATAATAATAATTATTATTATTATTATTATTATGGTGCTGGCAAGAAAATAATATGTTAAGACCAAAGACTACACATAATGTCACACTACTTTCAAAGGCATGACAATAATTGACATAAACTATTTAATTTCAACTATTCTCTAATACAACCAATATAGAATACTCCATAAAAAAAAAAAGTACAGAAGGTCCAGATCTTGAAACTCACAAATTCACAATTAAAAAATAACATAAGGGTGAGGCTATTGCTACCCTATCATTTTCTTTGTTTAGCTTACTTGTGTTAAAAGAAAAACATATTAAGTGCCTTCGTCAAAGGGCCTGACGGAGAGAGAATCAAAGAATTTGCGATTGCCATCAATCAGCAAGATTACGGATCAATCAGCATTTAATGTCATCATTATAATTGATGTTTCTGTTGTAATTCTCTCCCTATATAAAGGGACTATAAAATGAAATGAGTAGACCAATTCCAATTCAATTTTACTTTTACATGTTATCAGAACGCTTAGAGCCAATAGCCAAGAAAAAGAAAAAAAAAAAAACCAAAACCCCAAAAATCTGAATTTCTTTCTTCTTCCCATCGAAACCAGAAGAAAACAAAACCCAAAAGTCTAAATTTCTTCTCTGGACACCCAAGCCCCACACGGACCTCACCTTGACCTGACCCGGACGAGATTTCGGTCCTGTTTCCGTGCCCAGCTTTGACACGGCCAATCTTGCTCACCGGCGCGGCCTCGTCCTACTGGCCAGTGTCCCAGATCGATTTCATCTCTCCAGGCCATCTTCTCCAATTGATCACCTGCAGCCTACCTTGTTTCTAGTCGCATAGCCCAGTCGCTCACCTTCATCTTCTTCCAGCAACGACCCCAGCGCCTCCGCCTTGCATTTCCGGCATTTGCCGTCGCAGCCCAACCCACCTGCAACGGCGCTGCTCCCTCGACCAGCACAGATTTGCGCGGGTTCATCAACCCAGATTTACAGCAGCAGTCCACTGCTAGCAGCAACGCAGCCTCGCCTCGCCTAGCAAACCACCGCCTCCCCTAGTCAACCGGAGTTGTCTGGAAACCAGATAAAAAAGAGAGAGAAGAAGGTAAAAAAAAAAAAAAGGGTGACCTGGCCAAAGTAAAGACCCGGCCCAAAGAAAAAAAAGAAAGAAAAGGAGGTGACCCAGCCCAAATAAAAAAAAAAGGCCCTGAGGCCCAGAAAAGAAACAAAGAAAAAGCAGGCTAAGAAAAAAAAAAAAAAACATGGCCCCGTGACCCATTGCTAAAAAGAGAGAGGAAGCGGCCAAGTTTTTCGTAAGCTTAAAAACATTGCTACGCACGCTTGCATCAACATGCGCGTGTGCTAGGATTGTTTTGTTTTCTCGAAATCAAGTATGTTTTCTTTATTTTTATTTTACTATATTAACCAAGCATGTGAATTTTATTTATGTTTTCTATTTTTAAGCATGCTTTATACTTTATTGTTTATGCTTTTCTTTTGTTATTAAGCATGTTTAGTTAGATAATTTTGATCATTCTAAGCATGTCTAATTATTTATGTTTTATATGATTATATTTAAGCATGATTTATAATTATGTTTAAGCACGCTTTATATTTTATTGCTTATGATTTATAATTATATTTTAAGCATGTTTAAGCACGCTTTATATTTTATTGCTTATGACCGTTCAGTGAAATGAAATCCGCTTGCTTGACTACAAAAGTTTCAATGACTTCAACAAGGACATGTTGCTCCTAAAGGCACGTCTAAATTTCTGTGGAAAGGAACTCATAGAAGATGATATGATCTAGAAGACCTTTTCCATTTTTCCTACTTCAGCAATTATACTAGCGAACTAGTATGGGCTGGAGTATGATAACAAAAGAATCACAACCTTCAATAAGCTGATCAACCTATTGCAAGTGGCTGAGAGGCATGATGAGGTTCTTTTGAGCAACAATGCCAGACCGGTTGGGACAGAGAAAATTCCTGAGGCTAATTATGGTAAAGTAAAAGGTGGAAAGAACCCCAATGCAAAGGGGGTTGGACGTGCTGATCCCTACCCACGTGGTAACAATGCACCACGTGGAAAGGGACGTGGGGGTCGTCGTATGGGTCGTGGAGGCCTCCCAATGTATGGCGCAGAGATGGTAGTGCTGGCCGTAGTGGTCATGGAAACAAGGTGCAAAGGGCACCTAAGAACCCTTCAGTGAAACAGGATAAAGTTGGCAATGAACCATACTATATAGGTGTAGAGTCATTGGGCATTGGTACAAGAATTGCCAAGCAAGCAACATAGTTGCAGCCACTTACAAGAGGTATAGGGAGTCTAAAGAAAAAGAGGCTCACTATATGGAAGAAGGAGGCTATGACACAGATGTCAACCTCACAATTGCAAACTTCAATGGCAACAAGGAACTTGCTCAGTCAATGGATGCACCAGATTTTGACTGACCTGCTTTATATATTTATTTTCCAAAGACATTTGTGAAGGCATAATGCCTAATTTTTAATTAGACTATTGTTTGGTTTAAAAGAATGGTTTGATGAATTAGATTTATGCATAAACACCTTGATTTGATTATTGTTGGCTTATTAATAAATTTTGAATTTTATTTTGAAGCACTAAATTTATTGGAATTTATTTACTACACATATTTACATGGTTCGAAATAGCACTATAAAGATGTAAAGCAATACATCTAGAAAAAGAAAAAATTATTAGAATGAAAAGATTGTCATTCTATCCAAATAGAAATATTCACCAAGAGCTAATCGAACCTTGTTAAGTTTCAAAGATATTCGAGCCAGCGGTTATCATGTAGAAACACACTGTGAGAATGGAACTAAATACCTTTATATTACCTCTAATGAATGTGGAAGGAAACGCATTTTAGAGAAACTTATGAGTCAATCTAGTGGACTGTATCTCACTACGATTCAGATCATTGAATCTTATGTTGTCACTAACAATGAAATGTGGGACACTGACTCATATAGGCTTTGGCATGACTGCCTAGGGCACCTGATCGTGACATGATGATCCATATTTTAAAGAACTCACATGGACATCCCTTCTTTTGACTGAAAATTAAAATAGGAGAAAAATCTGCCACACTGCAAGGTGTCGGTCCTAGTATTGCTCAAATGCAGCCATTTCCTTCTGATGTACAAGAAACACTACCTCCATCCCATTATGCCTCATTGACTATTTCAAAGGCACATCACTCGTTTTGCAAAGCCTGCTCTTTAGCAAAAACAGGATCGAGACCTTCCTATGCTAAAGACATAAAACAAAACATTCCATTCTTACAAAGGCTACAAGGAGATATTTGTGGACCTATCCATCTAGAATGATGACCATTCAAGTACTTTATGGTTCTGGTGGATGCTTCGACACGCTGGTCACATGTCGTTTTATTATCCACAAGAAATGCTGCATTTGCAAAACTCCTAGCACAGATTACACATTTAAGGGCTCACCACCCTGATCACCCTATCAAGTCTATAAGGCTTGATAACGTTGGAGAGTTTACATCAAAAGAATTTGATGAATATTGCATGTCTATTGGGATCGATGTAGAACATCTTGTACGGCTGTAACCCATATGCATACACAAAATGGTCTCGCAGAAGCCACCATCAAAAGGCTACAGATGGTGGTTAGGGCATTGGTTATGCTCACCAACTTGCCTATATCTGCATGGGGTTATGCAATATTGCACGTAGCTTTACTTATTCGTTTCAAACCCACTGCTAGCCAACCATTTTCTGCGTACTAGTTGGTAACTGGATATGAGCCTGACATTTCACACTTACGCATATTTGGTTGCATAGTATATATGAATATTGCACCCTCACAACGCACCAAAATGGGTCCTTAGAGACAATTAAGTATTTATGTTGGATACGAATTCCCAACAATTATCCGCTACTTGGAACCTTTGACAGGCGATCTCTTTACCGCTAGATTTGCGGATTGTCACATTGATGAGACAGAATTCCTGTCGTTAGGGGGAGATAGGAAAAAGGATTTTCCAAGGGAACGACATTAATTTTCGTGGTTTGTCCCCACTCTGTCTCATTTTGATCTTCGCACTTCACAAAGTGAAAGTGAAGTGAAAAGAATAATCGATCTTCAGAACGTAACAGATTCGATGCCTGATGCGTTTACTGATATCACAAAAGTGAGGAGATCACATATACCAGCTGCAAATGTGCCTGCAAGGTTAGAAGTTCTTAACAAGGGGCACGGTGCCACAGATAGAGGCACTGCAACCACACTTAGTGGAGGTGTGGTTGAGGCTGTGGCTCCCCAAAGGAAGAGGGGGAGGCCACTCGGTTCGATTGACACTCACCCAAGGAAGGAGAGGGTGAGTAATTAAGGCACAAACCGATCCATTAATCATCAATGTAGAGAATCCCTCTCATGAGATTGTCTCTGATTATAGTTATGTCCATGAATCAATACTGGAGGACGCTCCGATGTTTGAAATGATTCTAGAGAATAAAGAAATCTCAATGGATTATGAGAGTGCGTATGAGTTGATAGAAAGATCTTCCATACACATTGATGATGTATTTGCATACATTATTGCTCAAGAAATCATAGAGCAAGATGATATTGAACCACGCTCTCTTGCAGAATGTCAACAAAGAGTAGATTGGCCTAAATGGAAAGAAGCAATCCAGGCAGAATTAGATTATCTGACAAAGAGATAGGTATTTGGTCTGGTAGTGCTAACCCCACCAAGTGTAAAGCCTGTAGGACATAAATGGGTCTTTGTCAGAAAACGTAATGAGAGGAATGAAGTCCTGAGGTACAAGGCTCACCTTGTGGCGCAAGGTTTCTCACAATGCCCTGGAACTGACATACTCTCCTGTAATGGATGTTATAATATTCCGCTACTTAGTTAGCTTGGTAGTTTCTGAAGGATTGGAAATGGAGCTCATGGATGTGGTTACTGCATATCTCTATGGGGATCTAGATTCAGAGATATATATGAAAGTGCCTGATGGCCTTACATTACCCAAATCAAGTGACTCTAAACCACGGAGTGCGTTTGCAATTATGTTGAAACACTCACTTTATGGATTGAAACAATCCAGGCGGATGTGGTATACTGATTACATGCATTTATATGCATGTAATTGTATCTATAACACTATAAATAAGCTAATCCTTGAGTCAATTATAATGTAATTAATCTAATTTTATTTGTTGTGTAGGAAATAAGCGAAATTACGGAAATCAAGAGAAAATAGTGGAAAATTGGAGCCATTCGGAATTTCTGACAAAAGGACAAAAAGTCAATGCTGTCAACGACGGTCAGAGCTAAGGAAGAATCACAATGCAATTCATGGTTGTGTGCGCAGGACCTTGAAATTATAAGGAGCAGAAAGAAAAGAAAAAAATGAAAGAAAAAAAAATAAAAAAAGAAAAGAAGAAGAAGGAATCATTGAGAGTTTAATTAACCAATTGAACATTGGTTAATTGGCAGCCATCACGTGGCCATGCATGCCCATTGTCCTTTCGTTTTTTTTCTTTTCTTTTGTTCAACGTGCAGCATCAGCCCATTAATTAGAACATGATCATCGATCAGCTCTTCTCTTCTCTCTCACGTGCGCAGCACACCAGATCATTTTCTTTTGGCCACCAATCAGACGCTGACACACAGGCCCCATTCACTCCTCAAAAGCCAGCCATTTCTATTCATACCTATATATTCCACTCTCTTCTACCCTACAGAAGAAGGAGCGCCGCACACAGTTTGGGGGCAGCCTTTCGGCTGCTCTCACTCCCCTCTCCACCCTTCCATTTTTCTTATTTCTTTACTTTTCTTTTGGATAATTGGGATAATTATTCACACAAAGCTTTAAGGAATCCATCGAAGTCTACAAGATTCAAGAGTTGGGTAATTGTGAGAGTTGTAATTCAAGACTAGTCATGCTAGCTTTTTAGCTATTTGTGAATATTCTTGTTTTCTCCTACACTTCTATACTCTTTTCTCTATGAATTTTGTATCTTTGATGTTCATAATTATGGATAGTGAAGCCTTAACTCATCTTGTATAAATGTTGATGTTTTAAATTAAATAAATGCAATTTTCCTTGTGTATGCTTTAGATCCGAATTTATTGGTCCTTAGAAGCATGTTTCTAGGTTTTGTCACCCTTTGAAATTATGTTGTGGGCAATTGTGATGAATAGATTGATAAATTGACAACTTATTAGTCTTGTGGCATCTAAGCTTTAAGTGTGGTTACTATTAGCTAACTTAATTGCAGTTAAGCTTGCTCGAGTCTCTATTATCTTGCACTCTAGGCCTGTAATTTTAGATATTGCGGCCTTAACCAGCATAATGCCTAAGTTAGAGAGTTGATTGTGGCCCTAACTGGCATAATCGATACACCGAAAGGATAATTGGTTTAGTAGCCTTGACCGGTATTAGATACGGGTCTTTAACACATAGGAAATGCATGCATTTGTGAAATTGACATCGATATTTGCAAGATAGTTAGTGTGAATCACCCAACACTCCCATGTTCCCATTAATTTGAAAACCCAAATTTAATTTTCTAGTTCGTTAGTTAGTTGTTTAGTTTACTTTTCAATTGCGTTTAATTTAGTTGTTTCTCAATTCAAAACTCCCTACTAATTTCGATTCATTTGTGCATATCCCCCACTAGGCTCTTAGTTTTGATTAGGCTTTGGTGAAAACCAAAGTCGAGCATTGCTAAGGCTTGGTGCCTTATAGTAGAATTTTTGTTTATTTTGTTATTCTTTTGCATGCTACGTGACTTTAGTGCTGACTATCCAAGGATTGTGGGTTAGCCATTAATCCCTGAGGTACGATAATCAAGGTTTTAATACTTCCCTTACTTGACAACAATTCGTACACTTGCGAGAGTTTGTGAACCAAATCAATGGCGCCGTTGCCGGGGATCGAACCCGAGTCACCCGCTTGACAGGTGTGACACACTCATTTTTTTACTAAATGAGTCTGTGTTTAGTATAAAAAAAAAAAAGTTGTACAAAAAAAAAGAAGAGAAAAAAAAGAAGAGAAGTTGTTCAAAAGAAAAAAGAGAAAAATAGAAAAAGAAAAAGGTGAACGAAAAAAAAAGTATTACGTAGTTTAGTTTATGGGTTGTACATTGGGTTTTAGAGTGAGTGACTTAGCATTCAAAAGCAAAAGTCTTAAATCTCTACAAGAGAGAGTTGCTTCACTGATTTCCATGGACTTTGTTTTTTCCCTATCTTTCATTTCGATTAGCTACTTACCCTTAGCCCCATTACAACCAAATAAAAGACCTCTTGATCTTGAAAGTTGTGGGCTACCTAGCTGAGATGAGATCGAAGAGCAATCATATGGCGGCACATGTTGTGAAATTACTTTTGAGTGAAACACATATAGCCCCTAAACACTTGAACGGTAATATTTAGTGAACCTATGTGAGTTTAGTGGGTTATATCAGATCTTCTATATGCCTATTTGATTATGGTGGATTGATTTGTCGTATAGATATCACATGTATATACTTGAGCATTTCTCACATGTGCATCTTAATTGCCTTACAAATTTGAAGATCTTGTGTTGTGCTTACATCTTGTACATACCTCCAATAATATGGAGTATTTACTACATCACCAAGCATAAGTAACACCTACTTTGGGACATCCACAAGACATGGCAAGGCCCAACCAAGACATGCATCGTGTAGCCCTATGTTCAAGCTACGCCACGGTATCCGGAAGTCGCAAATCCGACGTCGGGAAGCCACCTTTCCGCCCTTGCCAAGATGCCCCTACAACATAGCTTTCTACATGCTTCTAGGCTTAATAGACTAGAAAAATGGGGAAACTTGTCCCACATCGAAGAACAAGTAAATGAGAAGCATTCCTTCATCTATAAAAGGAAAGCCTCCTCCCACAACTCAACACATTCATTACATCTCTTGTAATCTTGTTAGGCCGCAAGGCTCGGCACACACTAGTATAAGCTTTCAAGTGGACGTAGTCTCCTGCTAAGGCGGGAGGTGAACCACTATACTTCGCTTGTGTCACTCTCTCTCTCTCTCATTCTTTACACTAATTAGATCCCCAACGGATCCAAGCATTAACATTGGCGCCGTCTGTGGGAAGCCAACACAAAGGCTTCGTCACCTACCATGAACTTTGACCCATAAGCGTCGAAGTCAACACTCATTCAACAACAAATTAGGGTCCGGTCAACGCCCAACATGGCTGGTCAACGCCCGGCGGAGTCGGTCAACGCCCAACATGACTGGTCAACGCCCAGCGGGTCCGGTCAACGCCCGGCGGGGTCGGTCAACCCCCGGCGGAGCAGGTCAACGCACATCAAGGCTTGGTCAACGATGACCATATTGGTCAACGCTGAACCTTCAAAAAAAAAAAAAAAAAAAAAAATTTTTAGGACACCCAGAAAATCTCTCTGGGCACCCAGAACCATTTTCAAAGTCTTCAGCGCTAGCTTTTCCCGCCAGACTTCATCCCCGCTCCGCCCAACTTCCATCTCCGCCGGACTCAAGCTCGGACTCCGCTCCGCTGAGCGCGAGCTCGGAACCTCCGCTCTGCTTTGCAGCTCCGCCGGACCCGAATGCAGCCCCCTCCGCTAGCCATCTTCGCTCCCTCTGCATTCATCCGCTCCGGACATCACTTCCGCCAAACTTGGTCAGCGGCACCGCTGAACTATACGACTCCGCTGAGTCACCGCCAAGCTTCTCTGCCGAGCACCGAGCTCCGCTCCGCCGGACTGTCTCCGCTAAGCTTCCACCGCCAAACCATCTCCTCCGCTGCCTCAGGCCAACGACAGCAGGGCAGGGGTTCAAACCTCCCTCTAGCGCTAACAAACTTAATGCCCAGCGCTCCGCCAGAAAGTCCAGCGGCAGCATCGTCAACCAGCGCGTCCAGCGGCTACTTCTTCCGCCAATATCAGTCAGCGGCAAAGCTCCAGTCAGCGGCAAAGCAAGCTTCTCAGCCTCAGTCAGCATCAGCGTCACCGCTAGCTACCACCAGCGCCAAGTCTTGCACCGCAAAGCTCCAGGTCGCTCACTGCCAAGCTTCGTCTCTGTCGTCAACGGAACCTCTCTTCCGCTCACCTCTATTAGCGCCTCCGCTACGCTCCGCTACGCTCCGCCAGCGGCACCGGCCTCCTCCGCCAGCTGCCAGGCTGTCCTCCGCTGAGCTCTGACTAAGAGCTTCGCTGGCCAAACACCACCGATGAGCACCAGGTCTCCGCTGAGCACCAACTCCTCCGCTCCGCTAGCCATATATCCTCCGCTAGGCATTACTGGCACAAGTATATCAGTCCAAACAACCGCCAGCGACAAAGCAAGCAAGGCACCACTGTCACCCATCTATCTACTTTGGACACCCATGGGTGTCTCTCTCTCAGACTCTTATTGCTTTGCGTTATTCTCTGAGTAATTGACAGCAATGGTAAACCGACGGGACTCAACCTTGCTCGGACACCAGAACCAGCAGCTAAGATAAAGCTAAGTTTTCTGACTCCCTATACAGCCTACTGCCTGTGCAAATATCTAGTCCAAAGAAAAACTTCTTTGACCTGTTGCTTATTCGTTTATAAATAGAAATCACGCCACATGCCACACAACTCAAGTGTCAGATGCCTGTCATTGAACTTGACTCACCCCTCTATCTGTCCAGACTGCGCTCTTGTCTGTGCTGCACATATCAATCACCTTAATTATGTGCCCCATGCCAATATTGATAAGGGGAATAATTGATGCCCACATCCGATTTCACTTCTTGCACATACATCATATCATGGGCACATATAATTGGACTTGATTTATTTCTTTCTATTTCAGAGCACACAGAGCTGTTGTGTACATGCTATATAATCAATGCACATGATCTGTCATAGCTGTGATTTACCACCAATTGCTAGTCAACCACATATATATGACTCGTTACCTACTGCCACGTACATAGCCTACACATATATGTTTGGTGC
>BDJD01000922.1:67735-85627 GCA_002564525.1 Rosa multiflora | reverse complement strand
TTGATCAAATATCTATCTATGATATATTTTGAATATGTGAAGGTGTTAGTGAAATTGATCAAATATCTATCCATGATATATTTTGAATATGTGAAGGTGTTGGTAAAAAGAAAATCAAGCATGCATTGCTTTAATGTTATTTCACATATTAATGATGCAATATTTGTTGGTTGAGTTTTAAAAGAGAGTATCAAAAAAATACTTACTTTTATGTTTATGTGATTTCTGGAGTTACCTTGTGAGTGTGTTGATTGTTTACCTGAGTTATAATAATTGTAATTAAATCAATCAACAGTTCTTTCTTGTTTACTCATATGGGCTGTCAAGCTCACCGGGTTTGTGTTGTTGCAATCCCGGTACACGATTCAAATTGTGTAGCGGAAAATCTCACAGGTCAGGAGAATCAGGGCAGTGATCGTGCGGTTTAGAGTAGTAGTATTAGATTTGCAGCATTTGTTTTTGTGAGAAGAATTATACTCACTTTAGTTTTACAATTTAATTTGGTGAGAGTGTGCTGTAATAAGTAGCTTGAGGATTTGGTTTATGTAATATCAAGAGGTGTAACTAGTGGTTATTTCTGAGAGAAAAATTCAGAACGTTATTTGTATTGTTATTAGTCATGTTCCGGATTTGAATCCTTATTTCAAAATTCGGGGTGTGACAGAACCAAGTTGCCTCCCCCTCTTTCTTTGGGGAGCCACGGCCTCAACCACACCTCCACTGAGTATAGTTGCAGTGCCTCTATCTGTGGCACCGTGCCCCTTGTTGGGGACTTCTAACCTTGCAGGCACATTTACAGCTGGTATATGTGATCTCGTCACTTTTGCGATATCAGTAAACGCATCAGGCATCGAATCTGCTATGTTCTGAACATCGAACTTCACTTTCACATTGTGAAGTGCGGGGATCAAAATGAGACAGAGTGGGGACAAACCACGACAATTCCTGTCGTTCCCTTAGAAAATCATTTTTCATATCTCCTCCTAACGACGGGAAGCTGTCTCATCAAAGTGACAATCCACAAATCTTGCGGTAAAGAGATCGCCTGTTAAGGGTTCCGAATAGCGGATAATCGTTGGAGATTCATATCCAACATAAATACCTAATGGTCTCTGAGGTCCCATTTTGGTACGCTGTGGGGGCGCAATAGGCACATATACTGCGCAACCAAATATGTCAAAGTGTGAAATGTCAGGCTCATATCCAGTTACCAATTGGTACGCAGAAAATGGTTGGCTAGGAGTGGGTCTGAAACGAATAAGTAAAGCTGCGTGCAATATTGCATAACCCCAGGCAGATATAGGCAGGTTGGTGCGCATAACCAGTGCCCTAGCCACTATCTGTAGCCTTTTGATGGTGGCTTCTGCGATACCATTTTGTGTATGCACATGGGGTCAGGATGCTCTACATCGATCCCAATAGACATGCAATAATTATCAAATGCTTTTGATGTAAACTCTCCAGCCTTATCAAGCCTTATGAACTTGATAGGGTGATCAGGGTGGTGAGCTCTTAAACATATAATCTGTGCTAAGAGTTTTGCAAATGCAGCATTTCTAGTGGACAATAAAGCAACATGTGACCAGCGTGTCGAAGCATCCATAAAGCAACATCTGTGCTAAGAGCTCTTGAATGGTCCGCATTCTGGATAGATAGGTAGATATCTCCTTGTATCCTTTGTAAGAATGGAATGTTTTGTTTTGTGTCTTTAGCATAGGAAGGTTTCGATCCTATTTTTGCTAAAGAGCAGGCTTTGCAAAAAGAGTGATTTGCCTTTGAAATAGTTTATGAGGCATAATGGGAGGGAGGTAGTGTTTCTTGTACTTCAGAAGGCAATGAATTCATATGAACAATACTAGGACTAACACCTTGCAGTGTGGCAGATTTTTCTCCCATTTTATTTTTCACTCGAAAGAAGGGATGTCCATTTGAGTTCTTTAAAATACGGATCATCATGTCACAACCGGTGTGCCCTAGGCGGTCATGCCAAAGCCTGTATGAGTCAATGTCCTACATTTCATTGTTGGTGACAGCATAGGATTCAATGATCCGAATCGTAGTGAGGTACAGTCCACTAAATTGACTCATAAGTTTCTCTAAAATACGTTTCCTTCTACATTTATTAGAGGTAATATAAAGGTATTCAGTTCCATTCTCACAGTGTGATTCTACATGATAACCGTTGGCACGAATATCTTTGAAACTTAACAAGGTTTGATTAGCTCTTGGTGCATATAGAGCGTCTGTGACTTTAAATGTTATGCCATTAGGCAGCAAAAATTTGGCAGTTCCTCGCCCTTTTATTACTTGTGATAATCCAATTATCGTAGTCACAGAAGAATTATAGGCTATTAATTCAATGAATAATTGCCTATTCCTTACTATGGTGTGGGTAGTCCCACTATCAACTAAGCACTCAAGTTCTCCTCGATTCTTTCCTATAAATAAATGGGAGGTATTATTAATTAATTTAGAAAATATATCTCATATTATTTATAGTATTTCTATTTTAGGTAGAATGATAATCTTTTCATTCTAATAATTTTTTTTCTAGATGTATTGCTTTACATCTTTATAGTGCTATTTCGAACCATGTCAATCTCTGTAGTAAATAAAAGTCGAACGAATTCATTGCTTCAGAATAAAATTTGAAATTTATTAATAAACCAACGATAATCAAATCAAGGTCTTGTTCAGAAATCTAATTCATCAAACCATTATTGAAATAAACTTTAAGACCAAGTAATAGTCTAATTAAAAATGAGGCAATATGCCTTCACAATTGTTTTTGGAAATAAAATAAATAAAGTAGATCAGTCAAAATCTGGGGCATCGATTGACCGAGCAAGTTCCTTGTTGCCATTAAAGTTTGCAATTGTGAGGTTGACGTCTGGGTCATGGCCTCCTTCTTCCATATAGTGAGCCTCTTGTTCTTTAGACTCCCTATACCTCTTGTAATTGGCTGCTAATTTGTTGCTTGCTTGGCAGTTCTTGTACCAATGCCCAATGACTCCACACCTATAGCATGGTTCATTGCAGACTCTATCCTGTTTGACTGAAGGGTTCTTAGGTGCCCTTCACCATCATCTCTGCGCCATACATTGGGAGGGCCTCCACGGCCCATACCACGACCCCCACGTCCCTTGCCGCGTGGTGCATTGTTGCCACATGAGTAGGGATCAGCACGTCCAACCCCCTTTGCATTGGGGTTCATTCCACCTTTCACTTTGCCATAATTAGCCTCGGAAATTTTCTTTGTCCCAACAGGCCTGGCATTGTTGTTCAAAAGAACCTCATTATGCCTCTCAGCCACTTGCAGTACGTTGATCAGCTTATTGAAGGTTGTGATTCTTTTGTTGTCATACTCCAGCCTAAACTAGTTCGCTAGTATACGTGCTGAAGTAGAAAAAATAGAAAGAGTCTTCTAGATCATATCATCTTCTGTGAGTTCCTTTCCACAGAAATTTAGATGTGTCTTTAGACGCAACATATCCTTGTTGAAGTCATTGACCATTTTTTAGTCAAGCAAGTGGATTTCATTCCACTGAACGGTCAGTTATAGGAGCAAGGTCTCATGAATGTTCCCCAAACGTCCCTTAAGGGCATCCCACAGTTCTTTGGGTGTCTTTAACTAAAGGTACTCCCAGCGTAGGCTAGGATTAATATGTCGCGTCAGAAACATTAAGGCATTTGCTTTCACCTTGGCAGACGGTCCATCGTCTTTGGGGTCAGTGGGAGTTTTGATGGTGGTAGTGTAGTCTTTTGCCACAAAGGCAGTTTCTACATCGGAAACCCAACGGTGGTACTCAAGTCCTTCTGAGTCCAAAATGTCAAATTCAGGTCGAGTTGGATTAGCCATCTACATAAACAAGAGAGAAGAAATAAATTAGGGGTTTTGCCCATTTACCCCATTTCTAAGAAATTCTTTACCACTTACCCGAATAAGTTTTTTTAATTCACTCTTACCCAATACACTCTAAGGGAGTCTTCCCTAATACCCCATTAAGATTTTTTTTTTGTTTTTAATTTTTTTTAATACCATTTTACCCCTCACCCCTTTGTTACTTAGAGAGAGAGATAGAGAAAATGGAAGAGAGAGAAACCATAGGAGACTTCGCCGGAGCCCGTCACCGGCAGCTGGAATCCGGTCACCGGCCGCCGTATTCCGGTCACCGATTGCCGCCAACCGGAATTTGCTGAAAATCTCACCGGAAAAGTTTTTTTTCCCCCAATAGACGCCTATTGGCCCGGTATTCTATTGCCCTCCAATAGACGACTATCAACCATGTATTACCCCCCAATAGACGACTATCAGCTATGTATTGCCCCACAATAGATGATTATCAGCCATATATTGCCCCCCAATAGACGTTTCGATTACCGAAATGGGAACTAATTTTCCTAAAATTACACAAATAAAACTTTGATTAAAGAAAAAAGAGAGGAGATTACGTCAATTCAAAACGTCTATTGTCCCCCAATAGACATCTATTGCCCCCCAATAGACCTGTATTTCCCTTGGCATAACACCATTTTGTAGCTTGTTACTCCAATAATTTACATTTTATATCATCAAAATTTCTCATTAAAAGCCCAAAAAGAAGAATAGAGAAAAAAAAAAAGAAAAAAAAAAGAAGGACCGGGAGCTATTTAGAGGTACTTGTTGCCGGGGAAGGTGAAGAAATTGATTTGGGCACCCTTCTCCCTTCTGTGAAGCTGTGCTCGATCTCACCTGAAAACCGCCTCAGGTGGGCTCACTAGTGAACTTTCGCCGGGGAGGGAGAGATTGATGTCGCCATCGACCCCGTCAGAGCTCCACTACCACCCCCGCCACATCTTCGCTTATTCTCTGCAGATCAGCCGGAGATGCTACTCCTCCGAAACAGAGACAGAAATCCAATTCGTCGCCGATGAAGCTGAGTCAACCAAAAGCAATCTCCAGTGTTCATCAACCTCAACCACCGAGAACGACGAGTTTGCGCTACGACAGGTCGGGTTAGGCGAGTTCCAATCGGATTTATCCACCAGCTCTGGAGCTTCGACAGCACACAGAGAGAGAAACCGGAGGGCAAGGACCCAGGGGAGGCAGAAGCCTTCGTCGCCAATGAGGTCGTTATGGACCGCTGAGGAGGTCGATCTCCACCATCACTCACATCCTCGCCTCCAACGACATCGTTCTGGAGAATCTCGCCGGCGTTGAAAAACCGAAGGTATTTTTTGCTGGCGTGCTGGAGAGAGAGAGGAGAGAGAACCGGCGAGTTGGACAAAGAGTCAGAGATAGAGGACAATGGCTGTAGTTGTAATTCTTTAATTGAGTTGAGGGCAAATTGGTCATTTAGATTTAGATTGGGTAAGTGGGAACAAAAATCTGTTGCTGGGGTAAGTGGAATAATTTTTACTCATTTTGGGGCTTTGGGTCAAGGGGTCACATGTTTCATAATGGTCACATGTTTCGATGCTATGTGAAAATGCTTTATCACGGTAAGTGTGTATGTATAATTCGCATGAATTTTCATTATCATGGAAAAACGGAGTTTATATGTTGCATTCTAAAAATAACCATAGCACATGTAATAATAAATAGAACATAGCATATATAAAAATAAAGTATATGGCATGCTCAAATTTCACAAATATACAACAAAATATATGTTACACATAATATGTAATACCCAGAAAAAAATCCAAATTGTTTTCTGAGGACATTTTAGAAATGATTACATGGTCATGGGAGAAAGTATGAAGCTTGGAGGAGCCGTGAAATTAGTTCGAAACGTTTTTATTTTCGAAAACGTACGTTATTTAGGGGCACGCTGTTGATGGAAAATCTGCACAAAGTGTAAAATGTCACCAAACATAATTTCACTCGTATTCGTTAACAGAATAGAGTTTTAATTATTTCGGGTTCGACCCATTCAAGACAGAATGTGTCTCTTAATTACAATCTCTTGTTACAAAAGAACACCCTTTGATTCCATTTATAAAGAAACCAATGTGTGTTTGTTTGTTTTTGCGGCTGCACCCAGATTTTGGAATGGGTTGCCTACGTACCCGGGAGGGGATCAAGCCACTCGTAGTTCAAGAGTTCCAATAAGTGAATGACCTATTGGAAGGCTTGGATTTTGGAATAGGAATAGTGTTTAGGATGCGGTTGCATCTAGATTATTTGATTCCAGATTGCCTACATACCCTTGCGGGATCAAACCACATGTAGTTCCGGCATTTGGGATTTAAATGTGTAGATGACCCATTTATTTTTGGATTTGTATTTGAGATATTTTTGAGGGTTTAGAGCCCTTGAATTTGCATTTGGGTAATTTGGGAATGATTTGATTTTTCTGGTGTTTGGGTGAATTTGACTGGTGGGGTCAGAGATTCGATTTGAATTTGTGGTTGCATCTAGTGGGTCGCTAGATTGCCTACATACCCTGTGAAGGGATCAAACCATTGTAGTTCAGAACTTTGTGAATTTGGGCTTTCTCTTGGTTTTGTACCAAAAGGATTTCCATTTTGGGTTCCGAAGTATTTTTAACAAAACCAAAGCTCGGGTATTTCGAAAAGAACACCCGCAGCGTAATGCTTTGCTGAATTC
The DNA here is from genome assembly GCA_002564525.1 of Rosa multiflora. Taxonomy (NCBI): domain Eukaryota; kingdom Viridiplantae; phylum Streptophyta; class Magnoliopsida; order Rosales; family Rosaceae; genus Rosa; species Rosa multiflora. Next base: position 79,035 of record BDJD01000922.1, on the reverse strand, counting down.
TTCAAATGGGCCCAGATTTGGAACTGGGCTTCTTTTGTATCCTCGCGAATCATATTCCTCGATTCATGAAGCTTCTTGACCCCAAACTTAACACGGGGACTTTCGATGCACCGAGGGGACTCCGAGTCTCCACTTTTTAGAATCCAAAGACATGCATAAACTGTTATTTTGGGCATCAAATTTTGTTATGGACACTCGTAGCGTCGAGTAAACTCCGAGTCACACTTCTCAACTTTCGTTTGGAACTCGGGGGCACCCATTGAGCTTTTCTTCCCGGGTATTGAATTTAATATGGACACCCAAGAAGTATATTGAACCCCAAATTTGATATGGGCACCCGCAATGACTCATCTGTTGGAATTATGCACCTCTCCCTTCATTTCCTTTTCATTTTTCACTTGTTCACCAAAACTAGACAAACACGAAGCGATGTCACAATACTCCTGCCGATCGATAAAAGATTTGGAGATGGACTGTAGATCTCCCAATCTGATCTGGAAGTGGAATCGCATTTGTGTTCTTATCAGGGGAGAATTTCATCATCTGAAGGTTGTGATTGGTGCTCTCACTTATCTTTTTGGTCTTGCCAGTCAGTGAATTCAAACAGGTGGAGTGCATCACGGAGAATAGATTTAGCTTCGTGCGGTTTGTAGGAGAAAAATTAACTTCCGTTTTGCTTGTTGCAGGTGTCATCAGAACTCTAAATTCAAATATTGTATTTTCGACAATAGGTGTCATCGAAGACGAGCACACACGTCCTGTCGTAAACCTCTTTGCCTTGAACATTTTTAAATTGGTTTACCCTTTTCTTGACTTGTATTTTTCCCTTTTGTTTAGAATTCCAGTAGACTTTGATGACAAGATATGTTAATTAAACTTTCATGCTTGGACTTGCAAAACCCACCGCTCCATGTAAAAAAGCTTCCTTTATCATGTTCTCCCTCTCTTTTTGTTTTTTTGCTGGCAGCAACATACTCCAAAACATGCCACTACCTCCATTATTTCCAAATGTGATCAACAAAGAAACATGTAGCCCTTGCCGTTGTTTTTGTCTTCATCCAACCTTGATTATACTTTCATGTTTAAGCTGGAAGGCCACCGCCAAACTTCTTTTAGCTTTTCTATGGCAGCAAGTTCAAGCCTTATCATCTTTTGTCATGTTCATATATATTAAACTAAACCTCCAAATGTGGTCTGCAATACCACCACGTTTAAAGTATGCAAACAAAAGCTTCCAACTTTGATCATATCATTTAACAAAATAAAAGCTTTTGTTCCTTATCCTTTCATTGTTCTCAGTTTCATTGTTCTCTGTAATCTTTGCAGCAACACTTCATGCTGAATCTCGACAAATTTAATTTCTTTTTGGTTTCTTGCCTTAGTTTACTTTGTTCGAAATCATGCATATGGTTTTATGAGGGATCGGTGGATTAAACCATATAAGGACTTGGCTTTTCATAGACAGGGGCCACTGCATCATTCTGCTGCAAGCCTGCAACCTATGGCTAATGCTCAGAAGCCTCAACACGTTAGATCAAATTTGGAGCCAACAGCATATATGAAGCGTCGCTGAAAAGTGTAGAGAGCCAGGATCATGTTGTTGGAACCTGAGTGAGCAAGACCACTGCTGGAATTTTAAGAGAATAAGGACTGCATCACTGGTATTTGGAAAGCCAACAAGAAACAGCAGGAACAGCGCCTGCATCACTGGGATTTAAGAGAGCAGAGCCTGCTGCCAGGATTTGAAGATGATATGGTACCCTAAGGCACAGCCGGAGCTCGACGACGACATGGTACCCGAAGGTAACAGACGGAGCTTGTGGATGATACGGCACCCTAAGGCACGCCGTTAGAGCTCGACGACAATATCGGCACCCTAAGGCACGCCGTGTCGGAGCTTGAGGATGATACGGCACCCTAAGGCACGCCGTGTTGGAGCTCGACGACAATATCGGCACCCTAAGGCACGCCGTGTCGGAGCATTTTATGGTATCGCTTCGCTGGAGGCCTGCATCATTTGAGAACAGCAAAGAAAAAGATGCAGATTGGTGAAAGTCTCACCCTCTTCTTTCTTGCTTTCTTCCTTTCCTTGGCTGCTGTCCTCTGCTTTTTTCACAGTCCTCCTTATGCAGCTGCTATACTCCTCACGTTCATCCTCCGTCCACCCTTCCTTTTGGCTGTAGAGTCGCTCTTTATATATAGGCAACTTGGGTTTGCCAAGATGACGTGATAGTGATGGAGTTGGACTCAAACATATCAAGGCTGAGAGTTTGTGATTAATTTGGCATCAACAACTCTACCTTTATCTGCTGAACGTGTACCCTTCAACTTCATTAATTGTTGTATTGCTCTACTTTCTCTCCTTTGTAGAATTTGAACAGAGCTAGAGTAACCCAATAGTAGGTAAAGTTAAAATAAACTTCTAGAAGCAACGTGCTTCTTTTACACTTTTTCCTTTACGGAAATTTTTCTATGGGCTCTTGAATTTTTTTTTTCGGTTTCAACACACGCGAAAGTTGACTTTTTATACTTACGGAATTTGGGAAAACTTCCTTCATGAAAGTTGTAGAGCTCGTCGATACGATCTTGTGCATATGCGGAACGCAAAAATCAGAGTTCGTATGAATTAGTTATGATTTTTTTGAAAAAGTTTCCAATTTAGTATAAATCTTCCATTTTCGGAAATTTCCGAAAATAATTTCAGAAACTTCCAAAAATGGAAACTGAGAGGTGCAGCCCTCCCCCGACCGGAATTCGCCTGAAATTTTCCACCAGCCATATCTTCCTCCTCCGGCCACCAATCCTTACCAAAATTCTTTCATTGGCTTCGCCTGGTCCTTGCGCACCTGTCTGTGGCAACCTTGCACGGCGGCGCAGCTTGTAGCGGCGGCGGGGAGCTTAAACCGATTTGAGTTTGATTTGAGTCAACGCCGGTTTTCTCCTAGCTCCGCCACCAAAATTTCCGATCCTTAGCTTCCTGAACTCGCCTCAACTTGCTGATCATCATACCAGAAGGATCTCACCTGGAGTGACCGGATTCACGTTCGTCGGAGCTCGACCGGTTTTTGATCGAAAACCAAAACCTTTCGATCGTGATATACCGAGCTGTAGAGCATCGTTTTGATTGATTCTTGAACCAGTTAGTTCGCCTTGATGTTCTTAACAACTCTCCAGAAGGGATCGAGGCCTGAAGTTGAAGTTTTTACGTCGAAATCAAGCTCGCCGGTTTTTGGAAAAATTCCAGCCACCTCGACTGTTCTAGGTAATTTCGATCCCTTCCGGTCATTTTCAGACTTCATGCTAGTTAGGAAAATGGTTAGGCTTGATGAGATGAAGAGGAGCAGCCTGGCCCCGACACCATTAGCGGTGGTCGGCTGCGGCTCGGCGCCTAACTCACGGCGGCCCTTTCCGGCCACCTCCGGGGGTCAAAAATGTGATTTCTTTACATTTTTAGATTCTACATTTCAATACGATCATTTGCATGTATAATTCAAAATTTTTGGATATCATATGATTTAGTTATGAATTTTACGATTTTGATCAATTTCGATTGTTCGATTAATGATCTGTGAAGATCGGACCGTCTGATGGACTTGTAGTTTTGATATGTTGATCGTATGACTATCCCAGTGACCTTGTGTGGTCATGGGCGAAGATCCGACCGTTGGATCTTCGTATAATTGTGAAATAGTGATTCGGAGTGCGATTCGTGAGAATCTGACCGTCGGATTTTCATAAAATTTTGTGGAGATGTTTATAAGGAAGATTCAGGAAGATCCGACCGTTGGATTTTCGTGATAATTTTGGAGGATGATCTTAAGGGCGATCCGTGAGGATCCGATCGTTGGATCATCATATAATTTCTATCTGACCGTTAGTTCGTGGTTTATTTTTGTTTATGAGTTGTTGGTTAAATTAAGATCATATTGGATTAGGTGATTGACGGTTTGATTTGGCAGACGATTCGTGAAATCGTTGTTTGAGCTGTTAAGAAGACGCAGCGGGAATTTAGAGGTGAGTGAACCTCACGTGGTTCATATTACGAACCGAGTACCTTTAATTACTTTATTTTCTGTGGTAATTGTGTGAAAATATTTATGGAATAAATATTTGTTTTAAATCATATGGACTAGATCAACTACGGTCCATAGGTAAGTAAAATGATTTAATTATACAAAATGAATTTCCTGATTTTCTTGTGTGAACTATAATTGGTATTAGTGGTCACTCCTGAGTGGGTGATTACGTATATATATATATTTACATGATTATATACGAATTGGTGTGATATTGAAGAGTGTGAAATGGTGATGATTTATTTATTTGGATTGAGATGTGACGTATCATATTTATATGTGATGAACGTGATTTATGAGTTCTTGTTGATATTCATGATTTATATTGGAGGAGGTATAGAGTGGAGAATATAAGGTTATGAGGACAGATGTCTGAAGTTCAACGGTTAAGGATAACAGGAGTGTTTGTGTTCTGAGGACGGGGATGTCCGAAGTTCGACGGTTAAGGATAACCGGAGTGTTTGTGTTCTGAGGACGGGAATGTCCGAAGTTCGACGGTTTATTATTAACCGGAGTATATTGTTCTGAGGACGGGGGGTGTCCAAAGTTCAAGGGTTATTAAACCTGGCGATATGTCGTTTACCTGAACCTAGGCCAAGGTGTCTGTAACGACGTGGTTAGAGCACTAACGTATGGTCAAGATGGACCAAAGTGATGTTATGTGGGTTGGGTGTTGTAGGACCCGTGTGGTGTATTGTGATTTGACGATTGTGAAAATGTATTCCTTGTGGTTTTCCATGAGTGGTTTGATGTCTCTTTGCAGACGTAATACTGTTGAATTTTCACTTGAATTGTAAGAATTGTAATTTAATAAATCAACAGTTCCTTCTTGTTTACTCATACGAGCTGTCAAGCTTACCGGGTTTGGGGTTGTTGCAATCCCGGTACACTATTCAAATTGTGTAGCGGGTAATCCTGCAGGTCAGGAGGATCATGGCGGAGATCGTGCAGGTTAGAGTATTTGTTTTAGTTTTACAGCTTTGTAAATTACAGCTATACAAATTTACTTTGTACAAGTGAGTTGTATTAATTAAATTAAGGTTTTCGAGATTTGGAATTTGAGTGGCGTGTGGTGTAGTTGTTTATTCATGTTTCGGATTTGAATTGGTTATTCAAAATTCGGGGCGTGACATAATAATAGCAATAATATATGATGCGTAAATAAATAAACGTAAATAAAATTCGCAAAACATGCTTGAAATTTTACAAAAATATAAACAGTAAAATATATAATCATGCTTAAAGATAATTATATAAAACATAAATAACAGGACATGCTTAAAAGAGTCAATATTATCTAACTAAACATGCTCAAAAGTTCATGATAAAAACATAAACAATAAAATATAAAGCCTGCTCAAAAAAATTCTAATTATAAATAATTAAATATACCATAATATTAAATAAATAAAAGAGAACATGCATGGTTTCGAGAAAATAAAACAATCCTAGCACACACATGTGTTAATGCAGGCGTGCGTAGCGATGTTTTTGGGCTTGAGAAAAACTGGGCCGCTTCCTCTCTTTTTTCAGCAATGGGCCACGGGACTTTTTTTAAAAAAAAAAAAAAAAAAATTTGCGTCTTCTTCTTCTTTCTTTTCTCTGTTCCTTCCTTCTGGTTCTTTGACGAAAGCGGAGCCGAGGCTGGGCTGCTATGCGTGAAGGATGGTGGCAGAAAGGAGAGACGCTAGGGAGCGCGCAGAGGGACGAGGCGCTGGGCTCAGCAGGCACGGACTGCGCAAGCGCGGGTGAAGCAGCGTGTTGCAGGTAGGTTGGATCGGTGCTGCAGAAAAGGCTCTGGTGAAAGCGGGGAGGTCGGTGTTGTGCGTGCAGGCGGGTAGTGGCCTGGGCTAGGCTGAAGGCCGATGGGTAGGAGTGGGCTCGGTGCGGGTCGGGCCGGTTTGAGGCCCAAACAGTATCCAAACCGATTTTTGCGGTTTGGCAATTTTCGAAACTGCAATCGGATTTTTAGTGTGCTGGGCCTAATTGTTCGGTTTGACTAAAATGCGGTTCGGTTCGGTCCGTTAACCGATTTATTTAGGCCCAGTAACAGACCTTCTTTAATCACCATTTGAGGCCCTAAAGACCAGGCCCAATACATTCATGAAAGTGTAAAATCCTAACATTCATAAAAAAACATTCATATTCTTCAGTTCAAGTGTTCAACAGTTCAACACTGCAATTGAAACTGCAGTTGAAAACATTCATCATAAAATCCAAACTGCAATTCAACACTTCATGAAAGTATCAAACTACTTCGGCCTCCATTCTTCAATCTTCATCATCAGAATTCCCTTCGGCTGGATCTATCCAAGTATTCAACAATTCCAACAGAAAGCAACAAAATAGAAAATCAAATCGAAAGTTAGAATTCGAAACAATGTTTAACAAAATGCAAGAAATCTGAAAGTTGTTCCAGTTTTTCAACTTACCAATTTCAAGTTTTTCCAACACAGCGTACAGGTCCATCTCATCTTTGGTGGGCTCCTCGTATGCATCAAAGCCTCCTCCCTTTAGCCAATCACTCAAGCAGACCAAAGCCTCAACCATCTTAGGTGTGAGTGATGCTTGGAAAGGATCCACAACTCTTTTTCCAAGGCTGAACGCAGACTCCGAAGCCACAATTGACGCCAGTACAGCAAAGACATCCTTGGCTATTTTGGATATAATAGGATATCTAGGAGCATTCTCCTTCCACCAGTTTAAAATATGGAATTTTGAATTGGAAGGGTCTTCTGCAGCCTCCAACAGATACTTGTCCAACTCATTCTTGATCACCACGACATCTTCCTTCTGCCTCAGAAGCTTGAACTGGTGCAGGTTTGCTGCATGACTCGATTTTTGGCATTGTTACATCCCTTGACGCTGCTGCTGCCACTGGATCAGATTCTACAAATGAAAAAAATAGTTGCGATTAGTGTATCATTATTAAAACTGCAAGGTTATAAAGCGAAAAAAAGTAAAAAACTCATTTACCTTCATATTCTGTATACAGGTTATGCAATACATCCCTCACTTCATCGATCATCAGACTTTGTAAGGTCTGATATGCTTACAGCTTCGGGAAGAAGAACTCAAGATACAACAGTTTGTATCTTGGATCTAAAATCACGGCAATGATCAGAATCTTGTTTAAATCCGCAAGATGCAGCCAATACTTGTCAAACTTCTTTTTCATCGAGCTTGCAATGCTAACTAATAAAGGATCATCATTGCTCAAGCACTTCTCCATCTCACCCATGATTGTGCACATCCAAAGCAAAGGCTCATTTGCAGTTACAAACTTTGTGGCACTAAATTTCAGGGTGGCTTCATAGAAAATCTTTAGGAACTTGACGAGCCTTGCTGCCTTATCCCAATCAACAGCTCTAGAGGGTCCCACTCTCTCTTGGAAATAGTTCTCAAACTACTGGTCTTCATCCTCAACCCTCGCAAAGGCCTTCTTATACTTCATAGCGATATCCAACATAAAGTATGTTGAATTCCATCTGGTGCAGACATCTAAAGGAACAATTCCTCCCTGATGCTCAACCTTTTCTTGAGCTGCACACTTCCTAAACTTATCTAGCCTCGCCGGTGAAGATCTAATGTACTTCACTGAATTTCTACTGACATCAATGGATGAGTCTAGCTCCTCCATTCCATCCCTCACAATGAGGTTTAGAATATGGCAGCAACATCTCAAATGCAAAAAAGAACCTCACAACACCAACTTGTCCCAATTTCCTATCTTCTCCTTCATGTAATCTAAAGCAACCTGATTTGGACTTGCATTGTCTACAACTATTGTAAAAACCCTCTCAATCCCCCACTTTATCAAACACGATTCAACTAGCTTTCCTATGGTTTTCCCCTTGTGATTTGGAATCACACAGAAATTCAAAATCCTCTTATGTAGCCTCCATTTTGAATCAATAAAGTGCGTTGTCAACACCATGTAGTTGATGTTTTGAATACTTGTCCAAGTATCCGTAGTCAGCGACACTCTCTGCTCATTAGTAACAAGAAATCCCCTAATCCTCTCCCTCTCTGCCTCATATAACTTCAAAACATCCCTAGTTATTGTTCTTCTAGAAGGTGACTTAAATAGAGGCTGAGTCACCTTCATGAATTCTTTAAAACCTTCATTCTCAACAAAAGAAAATGGCAGTTCATCACGAACCACCATTTTCACACAAGCTAGCCTAGAAACACGCTTTTCATAACTCATAGCAATTAAATTATCTCCACTTTCTTCGGTGTCAAAGGTCAGGAACTTTTGCTTCTTGTTGGCAACATAAATGGGACACTTTCGGCACTGGTAGAGCAAATGGTTCCTCATTGCTGATGTGCCATTGCTTCTGGTGTCGCTGGCGTATGGCTGGGGGCAGTACTTGCACTTTTAACGAGCTGGCTTCATGATACTCCCATCTGGGTTCTTGCACTTGTCGAAATGCACCCACACGACTGAAGTATTCTTCCTCTTCACTTTGCTTGAACTATCATCAGGGTCTGCAAGAATTGGTGGTATTGGTGGAAGTGGTGGAACTCCTGGAACTGGTGGTACTGCAGCTTGATCAACTGTAGGCTGACGAGTTGGTGTGGCAGTAGTTCAACTAGTTCCGATACTGGAATCTGCAGTTGGAGTTGCTGTCCCTGTAGGAGTCGGAGTTGCGCTAATCCCTTCCATACTCTGCATATACAAAGTAGAAGCCCCAAATTAAAAACTTAAATTATATCACTTTTAAGACAATTAAAATTAACACCACCATGTATATCACTCAAACCCAGACCACCATTTGAAAGCCACAATGAAACATTCAAATAATTGAAACATTGAAACATTGAAATAACAACACCCTTTTCTTCCGAAATAATTAACAAGTTACACCCTCATTTATGCACATCTTCAGTTTCTGGACACATCAATGATTCTCACAACCCTCTTTGGTTGGTGAAACTGGGAAGAAAGATAATTCACTCAAATTTAAGTTGCAGGATCAACAATAATGTGAAATCCCATCTATCCATCGTCTTCTTCTTCTCATTGAAACTGATAAACCTAAGTAATACTGTAAGAATATCAAAACCCCAGTTATTGAGTAAGAATATCGATACCAGAGTTTTAATAAAAAGCCCCAAATCAATTTTTGAAACTACGAAACCACTCCGACCTGCACTGAGCCCACTCCGATTCTAAACAATCTTCAAGCAGAAATGACAAGAGAACAATCTAAACATCTAAACATTTTATGTTTATGTAATACCCTGAAAATTTATATTATTTTCCGATGACATTTTGGAAATGATTTCGTGGCCATGGGCGAAAGTACGAAGCTTAGAAGAGTTGTGAAATTAGTTCGATCGATTTTATTTCGAAAACGTATGTGATTTAGGGGGTCTCAAAAAGTGACTTTTTATACGTACCGAATTTGGGAAAATTTTCTTCATGAAAGTTGTAGAGCTCGTCGATACGATCGCGTGCATATATGGAACGCAATATTTGGAGTTCGTATGAATAAGTTATGAATATTTGAAAATTGGGAATTTTCTATAAATATGAGATTTTCTGATTTTTTATCATTAAGGACAAAACAACTGATTTTTTTGCGGAACAGTCCCCCCCCCGATTCTCTCTTCCTTCGACGCTCAGACCCGGCAAATCTCTTCTGACCCGACCTGGGCATTTCGACGCCCTCCGGCCCCGGACCCGGCCTTCCCCGAGTTTGTCGTCGCACGCCCAGCCGCCCTCTGCCATCGCCGTGCTCCGCCACTACCCCCAGACCCCGATCGAAGAAGCCCCAGGTGTGCGGAACCCGACCCGGCCGGAATTCCCTTTTTCCGGCGTCCCCACGACCGATCCTCCCCTTTTTCTTCATCGCCTCCTCCTGCTGATCATCCACATATCCTCCATGCCTGACGATTTGGAGTGTATAGCGCTAGATCAAGGGTTGACCTTTTTGACGGCTCAGATTGGATCTGGAACGTGATCGACGACTGAGATTAATCCAAACTTCAAAGCTTGATCTAGGACGATCTAGGCTGAACCATACTTAGCTCCAGGTATGAAAGTTGATCACCCTTTCATTTTGAAGAAGTTTGTAGTTGACGACTTTTGCATCGGAGGTGGTTGACCCGGCATTGACCGCCGCCGTTGACCACCGGTTTGACCGCCGCTTGCGGCGGTGCGTCCAGCCGTATTTTTGTGTTCTGTTTTCAGATTATTCATCTATGCATCCATACGAGCGTTTTGATATATTATAAGGTTATTTTAGAAAAGGTTGATAAATAGTGGATTTACGTTTTTACGTTTATCTTCGGTTTTCGATCTGTGAAGATCAGACGATATATTACAAGGTTATTTTAGAAAAAGTTGTTAAATAGTGGATTTACGTTTTAACGTTTTTACGTTTTATCTTCGGTTTACGATATGTGAAGATCAGACCATCGGTTTTACTTCAAATTTTAGTATGTTGATCGTATGACTGTCCCGGTGACTTTGTGAGGTCACGGGTGAAGATCCGACTATTGGATCTTCGTATAATTGTGAAATAGTAATTCAGAAGGCGATTCGTGAGAATCCGACCGTCGGATTTTCATGAAATTTTGTGGAGATGTTTATAAGGACGATTCAGGAAGATCAGACCGTTGGATCTTCGTGATATTTTTGGAGGATGATCCTAAGGGCGATCCGTGAGGATCCGACCGTTGGATCATCATATAATTTCGATCCGACCGTTGGATCACCTTTATTTTCGAATCCGACCGTTGGATCACATTTATTTTCGAATCCGACCATTGGATCACCTTTATTTCGAATCGACCGTTGGATCGTCTTTATTTTCGAATCTGACCGTTGGATCGTCTTTATTTTAGAATCTGACCGTTGGATCGTCGTTTAAGTTTATTTCGTGTTTCGTTTACTAAGCAAAGACCATACTTGATTAGGTACTTGACGGTTTGAGTTGACGAGCGTTTGGAATATCGTTATATTTGACTTTTTAGAAGAAGCAGTTGGATTAGAGGTGAGTAAACCTCACGTGTCTCATATTACGAACTGAATAAATTTAATTACTTTATTTTTGTCGTAATTGTGTGAAAGTATTTATGGGATAAATATTTGTTTTAAATCATAGGACTTGATCAACTACGGTCCATAGGTAAGTAAAATGATTTCTATTATACAAAATGAATTTCATGATTTTCTTGTGTGAACTATAGTTGGTATTAGTGGTCATTCCTGAG
>BDJD01000922.1:47829-67648 GCA_002564525.1 Rosa multiflora | reverse complement strand
GCGGATTTATGATTTGTTACCAGTCAACCTGGTTTTCCCGTGTTTTGGTATTATGGACCCTAACACGTGGATTTATGATTTGTTACCAGTTAATCTGAAAATTCACTAAAAAGAGAAATGTACTTATGTGAAGGTGTTATGTGAAATTGATCAAATATCTATCCATGATATATTTTGAATATGTGAAGGTGTTGGTAAAAAGAAAATCAAGCATGCATTGCTTTAATGTTATTTCACATATTAATGATGCAATATTTGCTGATTGAGTTTTAAAAGAGAGTATCAAAAAAATACCTACTTTTATGTTTATGTGATTTCTGGAGTTACCTTGTGAGTGTGTTGATTGTTTACCTGAGTTATAATAATTGTAATTAAATCAATCAACAGTTCTTTCTTGTTTACTCATACGGGCTGTCAAGCTCACCGGGTTTGGTGTTGCTGCAATCCCGGTATACGATTCAAATTGTGTAGCGGGTAATCTCACAGGTCAGGAGAATCAGGGCAGTGATCGTGCGGTTTAGAGTAGTAGTATTAGATTTACAGCATTTGTTTTTGTGAGGAGAGTTATACTCATTGAGTTTTACAATTTGATTTGGTGAGAGTGTGTTGTAATAAGTAGCTTGAGGATTTGGTTTATGTAATATCAAGAGGTGTAACTAGTGGTTGTTTCTGAGAGAAAAATTCAGAACGTTATTTGTATTGTTATTATTCATGTTCCGAATTTAAATCCTTATTTCAAAATTCAGGGTGTGACAGTTTAGATTGTTCTTAAAGCAGATATATCAAAAGAATAGTAAATCAATCAAAATTCTAAAGATTTAGAGAGCTTACCCTCCCAGGATCTTGGCCAAGAGAGAAGCTGGGATCAGAGCAGAGTATTAGCTAGGTCAAGAGAGATTGAGAGAGTTGGGAGAGGTCAAGAGAGATCGTGAGATTTGGGAGAGCCGGAGAGATCGAGAGTTTGGCAAATGAGGTCGTGCGGCCAGGTTGTGAGAGAATGAGAGTATTAGCCTATTAGGGTTTCTGCAGAGATCAGGTGCATGCAACCTCACAGAAGCTTGGTTTGTGACCAATCATAATTAGACAAGTATTAAAATTAATTCAAAAATAAATAAAATAAAAAATTCAGTTCGAGCGGTTTAACTCGGTCGGTTCACCACCTGGAACCGATTCCGAACCGTTAAGAACCGGTTCGGTTTGGTTAGACTCCAAAACAGCGCCATTTTTGTTCGGTCTGGTTACCAAACCGGAAAGTCCGGTTCGGACGGTTCGGGAACCGGATTTCCGGTGTGTTACGCCCACTCCTACTGGTGGGGGTTGACGGCAAAGAGAATTTTTTTTTTTCGAAGCTAGGATTTTTTTTCTTTTTTCTTGGCTATTGGGTCTGAGCGTGCTGATAACGTGTAAAAATAAAATGAGAATTGGTATTGGTCTACTCATTTAATTTCATAGTCCCTTTATATAACGAGAAAATTAAAACGAAAATATCAATTCCAATGATGACATTAAATACTAATTATTAATCCGTAATCCTTACTGATTGATGGTAATCCATTACTACAGAAAATGAATCACACGACACCTCTCAGACGACGGCACACTGTTTTCCGTGGTGTGAATCATTTCTCATTATTGAGACGACGGTTGTAAAATTTCCGTCTTCTAATATGAATTCAACCAACGGGGGTTTTTCATGTTGAAATTATGTATTGCTTCATAAGACGTTTATAAATAGAAGCGTGGTGTGACTGTGAAAAACTTTGAGCGCCAATCTTCCCACCATTTAGTGGTGCCAGTTTTCACCCCAATCCCTAAGCTTTAGCTTCATCGGATATCAAGAAAGTTAGAACATATATTGGTTGGTACAACGGATAAGTCTAAAACTGTGGTATGAATGAAGTCAATTAGCAAGAGAGAAATTAGAAATATGTCCCCCCAAACCGCAAACCCAAAATTCAAAATTTGAACATTTGGACAACATGATTGTATGAGGGCTTGTCCATTAACTAATGAGCCCGTGCCCATGCCCGGGTCCATGCCCTAAAGCGGGCAAAAAACATTAAAACTCTCTTCGACATAGCTAGCCTGTCTCTCTATCTTCGACAACTCTTCCTTGGCCTTTCTCTCGACAACTTGTAATATTCAACAAAACCATTCCTCTACAAACCGCGACCCCGACCATGACTATCACTCTTCGACAAACCCCGACCCCGACCGCGACCGCAACCATCACTCTTCGACAATGCTAAGATTAGAACCAACTCTGTTTCAAGGGTTCTTCAAATCGCTTCCCTTCCCGTCCCATCGCTTCAGGGTTATTCCCTTCCCATTGCTGTAGGGTTCTTCAGATCTATTGGCGGTGGTGATTGTCGCTTTATTTGGTTGTTTGTGCTTCGATTGGCTTCGGCGGTGGTGTTGGCTTCGATTCGGCAGTGGTTATAGCTTTGGAGGCGGTGGTTGATCTCGTGAGAGGTTGAAATTGAGTTCTGGTGACTGTAGATCTGAATCGAACTCTCAAATCAATTTTGTTCTGAGGCAGCATAGGTAGATTTGTCTGGGTTTTGAGATTGGAAATCTAAATTTCTTTGATTTCCCTAGAATTTTATCTCTGCTACCATTTCTGTACAGCCTTCTCCATTGGGTAATCATACCAACCCAGACAATGACTTTAGGTACCTTTCCTTCAACAACGACGAGGCCAGATCCCCATTCATTCTTTGCTGAATTCGAAATCCCCAATTTTCAACCTCAACCCCCAAACCATGGTCTTATTCAAGAAAGCTCAGGTATTTATCTTTATCTCTCTATTGTCATTTTCCGCTCCAATTTCGGAATTGAGATTACAAATTAGGGTTTTGAAGAGGTAAACATTGGTACTTTGATGATGGCGTGGTGGTTAATTGTGTATGGGAATTGAGTTTGAATTAGATGGAATTGTGTTGATATGTAAGGGTCTATGGATACAAGCTTGGAACTTTGCTGTTATGGCTGGTGTCAATGCTAGGATATCTTATGTCATGATTAAATCCTTCATAGCTGTATTCGAGATAAAGTTATAACTTTTAGTATTGCCTTGAAATTGAAGTAGAGGTACTACTAGGCAGAACTGGAAAATCATTTAGCTAAAAAGTCATCTCATTTTCTTTCCACAGGTATCCCATCACAGGTCATGCACTAAACTTGGAGTTATGACAGCTTCTCAGCGCAATATAAGGTAACATGGAGCTCAGCAACTGTACAAATCTGCTAGTGCAAGTTAACTACCATGCATATTGAACCTTTTCAATCCTTTTGTTGCTCAAATTCTTAGTATTAGTTGCCAGTAGTGTTTATGGAATAATAGTCTTGATTTTCTTAATCATCTGCAAGTTTATATCTAGTTCTGGATTAACATGTGCGCATTTTGTTATCTGTTTTAGTGTTTTCTGTTGGGATTGTTTGTGTTTTTAAATTTGTGATTGTTTTGTTCGTATTCTATGTATTGAGGGAATCCATGATCATAGGAATAATGGGTTTTGGTTTATTTTTTGTGAAATTTAATTCAAGGTGAATTGGGTGACCATCTACAAGTTTTCTGTCAGGTGAATGAGATTGTAAGGTTTACTTTTATGGAATGTAATTTGATTGTGGCATATGGGGTGTTGATTCCTTTCTATATTTAGAAAGAAATGTGTATAAGAGTGTAGCTTGTTAGAGTTTAAAGCAGCTTCATGGGAAACAGGGTGGGCTGTATGAATAGCTAGTTTTGTCATATGTGATCAAATGCAATTTGGTATAATTTTATGGTCGATATAGGCAGTTGAAGCGATTCAATCACAGTTTTTGAATAATAGGTAGTACAATCTATACAGCATTTAAGTCTGAGCCAGTATAACATATTTGAATCTGAACTCTAAGCAGTGGTTTGCCCTGTAATATCTTGTCTTTCTAACAGAAGGAATGTTTATCAGACAACATTATTCTTGTATGAACTTAGTACATGTTTGGTTGGCTTCTTCTAATTGTTACATCCCCTTACACATTGCTATTTTCTCAAAATCAGTATTATATGCAGAATGAAGCTTGTAATGTATTTAATCAACCATTCTTTAGCTAATAGTTCTGTTTCATACGGTGAAGGAAGTCTTGGCAACATCAAATACTCTGTTACTTCTGGTCTTAATTGGTTTTGTACTTGAACTCTAGCTCTACAAGTTATGGGATTCTTAATGCTTTTGTTTTTCAGGCCCAATATGTTGATTGGGGGATATAGGCATAATTAGGACCTGGTAAATACTTGGACTATATGCAAGATAAATAGCTCATGTATGTTTCTCTCTGTTGTTTGTTTTTTTTTTTTTCATTTGTACGACTTTGATATTAAGATTGTTTAACTGTTAATATGTTTCCAGGTGTGGGATGCAACTGCAGCTGATCCTAAATTGCTGGTCTTTTTGAAATCGTACAGGAATTTCTTACACACTGAATCTGGTAATTAGATCTACCTAGCTTTTCTAATGTTAATCATGAGAGATCACCATTGAAGAAAAACTGAAGATGTTAAGAAAAAGGCTGTTGGTTTTTACCTGTTTGATTGGTTTCTTGAGCTACAAAGAAGAAGATAATCTGCGAAAATAGATTTTGCTTCCTCAACTAGACCTCTTCCAATACTAGAGCAGAAAATTACTTTTGCCTCCAGGTTTACCTGAAAATCAATACAAAATAACTGAGTATATTAATGCTAGGAAGTTAGTGATACCGAGCATTTTACAGTTTCAAAAGAACTCTACAATGTCCAGATGCTAGGAAATAAATTGATGGTTTGATATGATTTTTGCTGTCTCAGACACAGAGAAGTTCTATATTGAAGTCCAGGAAATTATACTTGCTAGGTACAATAAAACTTTTGATTGGGCCTTGAAAGCAAAAATGATGCTGGGAAAGAAAGCAATAGAAGCTGCTCGGGTCTTTGTTGAAGACACTGGACTTAGTGACTCTCTTACTGGCTATTGCTGAGGACTTTCTGGTTGAAAGAGAGGCAATGTTGCAGAAATTGTTTCCAACAAACGAGCTGATGCCAGGTACCATTAGTATATGCAAATAGAGATATTAGCACACTTATGCCCTTTTAATTGTGTACTATTATAATGAACCTTTGGTTATGTATCTCCTTTGAAATAATGATATTCGGCAGTTTTGGATGGGACTTGATTAATTGAATCACTCTTTTTGGCCTTTGTGAATGGGAATATAATCAATTGACATGTTGTAATTGTATACTTGTATGCTCAAATTAATTATGCTCTGTTATGGAATTATATATGCTCTGTTTTGGTAAATGTGATTGCATATATATATATATATATATATATGGAGAAGAAGAATTTGAGGAATAGCCTTGTAAGAATTAAATTTGTAATTTTTTTTTATTTCTAAGAACTCATTATTTCATTGTTGTTGAACATTTTATCCATATTAAGATTGTTTAACTGTTAATATGTTTTCAGGTGTGGGATGCAACTGCAGCTGATCCTAAATTGCTGGTCTTTTTGAAATCGTACAGGAATTTCTTACACATTGAATCTGGTAATTAGATCTACCTAGCATAACGTACTTCCTTTTTTCTAATACTTTGTTTGGCATACCCCTTTTGCGCATATGATAGTTGTGCACTCTGCATGGTAATGTGACGTGCACTCTGCAGGTAGAAATTACATGTGCACTGCATATATTAATTATTTATGGCAATGGTAGTTGTAATTAAGTTTTGATAATATACATATGCAATCTGCATATGATAGAGCAGATTCATGACTCTGTCCATGTATCCGTATATGGACTATTACAGATTCATAATTGTATGGACTTTTACTTTGTTCTTTTCCCTTTCTGGAAATCATCTTTTCAAGTGCAGAAGGCTAGCACTAGTTTATTCTGCTGTCTTTTGTATATTTGGATGCTAATATCTCTATATTACAGATATTCAAATGTTGATTTCATATTGTTGTCCTGCGAAGGCTGGCACTAGTTTATTTTGCTGTCTTTTGGATTATCACAAAATTTTATGTAGATCAGTGCATACCACAAACTGTTTCTTAATCTATAGATGCACAATTCTAGCAATCTACCTTGCTATGAGAACCTTGGTGGTAAAAGGAAAATGTGACAATTCAGTATCCTTTTGAGGCATGAAGTTTGACGTGGTGGTTTTGTTCTGCAGGGAGAAGTGGAAACCTATCTTTAAAAAGCACATTTCTGGCCAAGTTTGTCGTGGTGGTTTTGTTCTAAAAACAATGATCCAGGTTTGAAGGCTGCTTATAAACTGGACAATCATGTGGAAGATGGAGCAGTGACGAAAGCTTTTGAAGTGATAGAGAGAAATTTGTTTAGGTAGAAGTTGTACTGAGGCTAGAAGTTGGTCTTTTTTGGGTTGGCCTTAATTG
The DNA here is from genome assembly GCA_002564525.1 of Rosa multiflora. Lineage (NCBI taxonomy): Eukaryota > Viridiplantae > Streptophyta > Magnoliopsida > Rosales > Rosaceae > Rosa > Rosa multiflora. The sequence continues at coordinate 61,226 of BDJD01000922.1, read as the reverse complement.
TAGTTCGCCTTATTTTGTGATCCCTTATTTTGTGGATACATCGGATCCATTTAGAATGCTATGGGATTATAACAGCTTTCTATTATGATTAAATTACCATTCTTTTGGTCATTTTTGCTTCCAGAATCTGAATTTTTCCATTACAACAATAGTAGGAAAATATGTCATCTGATGAGGTTTTTAGGGTACAATCAAACAAAATTTCTACAATTCAGACGACGGTTTGTATTGATATCATGGTCTCAAATGTCATGGTACAACAGTTTGAGTTATATGTGTCGTGTGAAAGCACACATGCACTGAATTTTTAAGTCATCACACCACATTTTCCTAAAAAGCGTGGTCTGAGTAGAAGTCACACCACACTGGAATCCTAAAACCGTGGTATGAGTGGAAGTCACACCACGCTGGAATCCTAAAACCGTGGTATGAGTGGAAGTCACACCACGCTGGAATCCTAAAACAGTGGTATGAGTAGAAGTCACACCACGAAATATTTCTGTCGACAGCATGTCGGCAGATCTACCGGTCCATCAGACGACGAAGTCAGCTGCAAACCGTCGACCCAATGATCGGTATACGACGGTTTTCAACCGTCGTCTGACAGCGTTTCATCAAACGACGCCTCGATAGACCACTGAAGTGTAAAACGTGAGACGACAGTTTTAAACCGTCGTGTGAAGCCTTTTGTGTAGTAGTGATCGCTAATTCCTTGATTCACTCTTCGTCCACATAATTTGCTTTTCCTTTAACAATAATTTGATTTACTTCTATTTTTTTAATTTTTATATTTAGTTTCAATGTTCATCTATTTCAATCCATATAAAAAAAATATTAATAAGGGTTCCCTCTCTTCCTTTGGAACGTATGGGTGTGCACTATGAGCAATGAAGAAGCGATTGATTTTTTTTTTCATGTTTGAAATTTTTTACTTTCGGTGTTCATGAAGGGTAGCGCAAAGTTTTGATGAAGTTAATATGATACGCTAAAAGTAGCACGCAATTTAACCCTGTAAAATGTCATCGTAAGTATAGAATAAGTAGGGATCGTTCTAACCGGGGATTGAGGGTACACCTGTAATTGTGAAACAAATAAAGAAAAGTATTATTTACAAAAATAAAATAAAGAATATAAATATATACAAGTAACACAAAAAAGGGGGTTTTATGATTATAAGATTGAAAATTAAAATAAATAAAATAAAGAAAATGTAAAAACACATGTACAAGAATGAAACGTAAGAAACAAATATCAAAATCAATTCCATATGATTAAACTCAATTCAAATCCTATAATTGATCATCTAAGTCATGGGAAAGAAGTCGATCATGTGAAACATTTGACGCAAATGATTTCCCATATTTTACTTTCCTTTACTAATTAACCTAAGTGAAAGCACCTAGATCAATCCTATTAAACATGCAATCAAAGTCTAGAAAGCTAGCTAATCAAAACATGTTCAATGCAAGAAGCATAGAGAAAGGTTATCAACTTAAGTGCACAACCTAGCTTGAATAAGTTTACCTATTTGCAATCCTCTTCAATTGAATTCGACCTTTGTCCAAAGCCTTTACTACTTGTGATTTAGGTTCACAAAACTATTAGGTGAATCGTTTACCTAAATCTAGTACCAATTACGTGCAAATCCTATAAGTGTCGACCCAAATAAGATAAACATATAAAAGTTTTCTATCAAGCAAATTCAATCGAACAAACTCACATAAGCAACTTAGAATCACAATTATGGAATTCGAAAACTTTATTTAAACATAGAAATTGGGCTTAAACTTTACCTCAAACGTTATTGTTAACTAGAAACAAGTTCATATGAATTCAAATGAGGAAAACAAAAGATTACAAGGAAAAAGAATGAATTACACCGTGAGGGGAGATGGAGATGGAGAGCTTGAACGTTGGAATCTTGAATCTTGGAAGTAAGTCTTCAAGGTGGACGATGGAGGCTATGTCTTCACGGCTCCTTCTTCTTCTTCCTCTCATTGCTAGAAAACGCAGAACTTGCAACTAGAGAATGGAAAAGAAATGAAACTAAAAACTAGAGAATGGAAAGGAAAATGGGTGAAGGAATGTGTGCTTGAGAGCGAGAGGAGAAGGCGTTTATATAGGGAAGAAAAAGAAGAGTGAAATGATGAGAGGAAGAAAAATAATGAAAGTGGTTTGTAAAATATGGAAAAGATGGAATAATGATGAAATGAAAGCAAAGAATGAAGGTGCAGAAATATGGAAGTGATGATGATCTATTAAAGAGATTGGAGTAGAAAAATATATCCAAGGAAAAAGATATAAGCATCTAGCTTTCTTCATGTGGGTAGGAAACATGAACATGATGAATGTTGAGCTGTTTTTAGATCAGTTTCTGCCCCTTTATTCCTTCAATTATTTCTCTACCAAGACTTCAAAATGGGCCTCCAATTTTTAGATCATCCTGGTCAATTTTCAGAGCTTTTGGAATAGTGGTTGGGCCGAAAAAGCTGCTGGACTCCTTACAGGTCCAGTTTTCCAGTTTTGCTTCTTCAGAAAATTGGACTGACTGTTTGAAGGCCTTCCATTTTTATCTAGCTCTTGCACTCTTCATAAGAAATGTTTCTTTGGATGTCTAGAATGGATCTGGAAGGGTTTAGCTCATTTGGTCAGGTGGTCGCTCCTTCTTCCTTGCTTGGCTTTGGTTTCTCCTAGCCAGAGTAGGAAAATGTGTAAAATTGACCTTTTAGTACATTTCCATTTTTCTCCATCATTTCTAGGTAATTATGGACCTAATGCTCATTTCATCTTCATCTTCTCCAATGTACCTAAAAATAGAAATTGAGTTAAAAATCGATTCGTTCAGGAATTAACTAAGCAAAATGTGAGGAATTAACTATTAAAATACCACATTAAAATACTCCTATCATAATACTAATGATTTTGTGAATTAAATAACGAATTAACGATAAGGAGATAACAAAAAGAAAAAAAAAAGTAATAAATTCAAATTTGGGTGGAGAAGATGAAGATTAATGTTATTAGATGAGATATTAAGTAGTTTTGTATTTAATTAATTGGTTATGTATATAGTTTTCCTTACATATTTAGATTTTAGAAAAGGGAAAATTTCAGAAACAGTACACCAAGTAAAGACCACTAATAATTCTTATACATAAAGTTCCAAACCAAGCATTTCGGTACACGAAATCTGAAATTCGACCCATATCAGTACACGACGTCAATGACACCGTTAATTTGACACCAAAATGTCTATTATGCCCTCAGTTCTTTTTTTTTTAATAATTTTTTTTTCTGTTCTTTTTTTTTTTTCCTTCGTTTTTATCTCTTTCTTCTTCCTTCTTCTGGTTCCACGAAACCCACCTTTGCAATATTATCATACAGCTACAGGCCTTCCATCTTTTCTAGGGTCACTTACAGCAGTAAGTATACCATGGAATACGTTTTCATTTGAACTTCTACCACATTTCCTGCCCATCTGAATAGGGTTTCCAAGTATTTGAACAATGAGTTGAGTGATGGCTCCCCCGACTTTAGCCTGCAATTCATGACCCCGCTCCTACAAGAAGAGCTTTCTTTCGTCTGAAAGCTCGATATGATCTCCATCGATTACAGTCCAGTTTTAATAGGACACTATGTTTGGTATTAGCTGCATTATCGAAGAGAAAAGAATCAGCAAACAAATATAGAGGTGAGAGGTCCTTAATGTGTATCATGACAAAGAATCAAAACAAGTTAAACAATTACCCTGTGGTAGACCCTTGGACTTTGAACTGCGGCTAAAGGTTCCATCCCCAATATGAAATAATTGATAAACACCTGAGCTATAGCTGGGATAATGTTCAAACCACCACTACCTCCAAGCACACCAACCAATTGATTATCCTGCAACGACCAACAATGTTGCTTGTCAAATTGGCACTAAGCTTTTCTCGATAACACCTCAAGTACATAAGCAGTATTTTCTTATACCTCTGTGACTATAATAGGAGTCATGGAAGATAAAGGACTTTTGATTGGTTCAATGAAATTTGACGGAGCAGGAGGGAGATGGTCTGGCGATATGTCAGTGGGAATTGAGAAGTCACACATCTCATTGTTGAGCACAATTCCAGTAGAAGGAGAGAGTACTCCACCTCCAAAAAGATAGTTTACGATGGTTGTCATTGATACCGCATTTCTGTCTGCATCTACTATGCAGAAATGACTTGTTCCGTGATCTTTAAGCTGACTCCACTTGTTAAGTTATGAGCTGAATAGCTTTTAGAATAATGACATAGAGGTCAAAAATTTATGTCGAGAAAGGAATCTCTAATTTAGACTATAAAATGTTGGGTGATCATGCCTGTATGAATAGTACTTTGGTGGGAAAGTTGTGTTGTCAAATATCTTCTGCTGAATTTCTTTAACAAAGGACGGAGAAAGCATATCAGATGCATATTCATGGGTATCTACAAAAGCAGGATCACCCAAGTTCATTCGGATTGCAAACATGTGTTTCAATGCTTCAATCAGACGATGCAGACCAAGATCTCCGTTTGCTGCATTTGAATTTCCATAGCTGTTGAAGATGTTCAGAATCTGTTTTTACCAAAGTGTAAACAGTTCACATGGTCAACGTGACATCAATAAAGCTACAGAATAGAATGGTAAATAAGGAAATAGGAAAAGATAGCACCCACCATAGAAAACCCCAAAGTTCCAGCTGAAGGAGGTGGCATTCCTGATATAGTATATCCCAACACATTTGCAGTCATGGCATCCATAACATTCACTTTGTAATTCCTCAAATCCTCCATTGTCAAAATCCCACCAGCCTCTCTCACATCTTTTACAATTTTTTCACCAAGACTACCGTTGCAAAGGAATCGAATAGATGAAGAACAGAGGTGGGTTTCGTGGAGCCGGAAGAAGGAAGAAGAAAGAGATAAAAACGAACGAAAAAAAAAAAAGAACAGAAAAAAAATTATTACAAAAAAAAAAAAACTGAGGGCATAATAGACATTTTGGTGTCAAATTAACGGTGCATGTCATTGACGTCATGTACTGATAGTGGGTCGAATTTCAGATTTCGTGTACCGAAATGCTTGGTTTGGAACTTTATGTATAAGAATTATTAGTGACATTTACTTGGTGTACTGTTTGCGAAATTTTTCCTTTAGAAAATTAGTATATTTATTAGTCATTTTGCATTTGAGTGATATAGTCATTCAATAATTGTAATATTTGAAGGGTGAATAAAGAAAATAATAGGGTGGCAATACCCACACTCATACCATAATAAAAAGACGGATGCCTCTCTTTTAGAAGAGAGGCTAGCTCTGTAAGCCAATGATAAATGGGAAACAATTAATTATTCAATTTTGAGCTACTAAGTGTCAAAGATTCTAAAATTCACAAATAGAATCATTGACACTTAAATGCAACAACTCTTTAGTATTGAACAGCCGATCAATTAAGGAACGAAACTACCATCGCCATTGAGAAAAATAGAGGAATTTCCACTTTGAAGATGGGGAGTTGAAAATGAGTTACAAGACAACTAATAAGATATGAAAGGAGAGTTCCTCGCTTTGAGATATTACACAATCCCATAAACATGTTTTGGGGCTGGATACTATGAGGAGAAAGTTTACACGATCTCATAATAGACCAAAGCACATAAAACAAAACCTCACAAAGCAAAGCAACCTTAGAACATCTAAAGCAGCATATCATATTTCACCAAAGCAGCAGAACACAAAACCTCACCAAAGAAAAACACAAATTCCAGTAAATATTTAACTACCCACACAATCTCATAATAGATCAAAGCACATAACACAAAACTTCACAAAGCAAAACAACCTTAGAACATCTAAAGCAACATATCATACTTCAGAACACAAAACCTCACCAAAGAAAAACACAAATTCCATTAAATATTTAACTGCCCAAATGTAAATGTACCTTAGAATTTCCAGTACCAAGGTTCATACTTCCTTCACCATGTCCATGCCCATTCTGATTTATATATAAACACAGAATAGTATATAAAAGTGTAAACCATATTCTAAGTAACAAAGTGGAATGCACCAAATTCTTACTTGTGGAGTACCAACAGAATCAACAAGCATATTTTCACCATCACCACCACCACCATTCCCATTTTGGCTCTTTCAAAAAATTATAAACAATTTTAATTCGTATAATTATAGTATTCTAAACCACATTAGGCATTAGCATATAACTTACCATCTTTAAAATTATATCCTCCAGAATCTTTGTGCGCTCACTTGTTGCATCAATTTTATTCTCTAATGTTTGTTTCCATGTGCTTCTTTCTAGTTGAGCATCTACCTTTGAAGGTGTAACCCCCGATCCCAAACCTCTAACACGGCCAAGATGCTCCTTACCGAGAACTTGACTCAGTATATCATATTTTACAGGAATATATATGTCCTTCTCTAGGTGGTTGCTCATCAAGTTTAGCTTGTATTTCAATCTAAACAAATTATGAAATTAATTAAGAAAATATTAATAATACCATATGCATTTGCAACTTTAGAAAAATTTGTTCATGGAGAATGCTTACAATTTTGGCAGCCATATGCTCATTTTTTGCCTTCTTCGGCTCGTGTCCTTTAATCCATAATTCTGCCCTACTCAATGATTTTCCAGGATTTTCCTTTTTCTGTAATGAAAACAAATAGAAATATATGTTCATAAATTCATGCTCCAATTTATGGTTATTAGTATTTCAAAGATCTATTATCTATATATAGAATAAGGAAAAAGAAATGCCTTTGAACTTGTCTAATTTGACTTACATATTCATCTTCCAACCTTGCATAACCTCTTCGGCTCATTGTGTGTGTTAAAGTTTGATTTGCTCTTATTTTTTTCATTTTCTCACTCTTTTCCTGCAAATGATCACACCATTACATCATACCCATAAATATTTGGTTCATTTTTATTTGTTCCCTACATGTTTTCAAGAAAAATAACTTACTTGCCATGACTCTGAACTACGTTCTGCCACAAACTCATCCCACTCTTTTTGGGGCACATCAGAGGGCTTCAAAATGCCAAGTTGCCTTGTAGTTTCTGACTTTGTGCGTCTGACATCTATAATTCTTTTGATGTTAGTCGAGAGATCAGATTTCCAAGCTCTCCATAGCCTTCCCATTTGTTGTAAGATAAGTGTCTTATGTGTCAGATCCACTACATATTTTTGCTACATTTCAAAATATCAAACTATTATCAGTTAATTTAAAATAAAATATATATTAAAGCAGGAAAAAAATTAGAAAACACATTACCATCAAAAGACCCCAGACACTGTTCTTAGTTGCACCATCCACATCATGCCAAGTTTGTATGTTGATTGGGACACTCTCTCTTACTAAAACCCCAATAGATGAGCTAAACCTTTTTGAAAAATCCCCAACAGGTTGTCCTCTTTCATTCCACTCAACAAATTGTTGATTAGATTTCCCCGTTGGAATGACCTGTAATGTAGTTTTACCTCTTACAACCTTTTTTCCATTGTTAGCAGGATTAGGAGTAACCTCAAATTCAGGATTTGATTCTGAACAATCATCTGGCTGTCTAGCACGTGCATCTTCTGTATATCTGGTTCTGCCTATTTTTTTTCACTGTTTCCATATTCTATTTAACATGAAAAGAAAGTTAGAACTTAATATTACAAAATATATTACATCCATAGTACAGCACAGAGACAATATGAAGAAGTAACCTAAAACATTGTAATTGAAACATAAATTACAAAATATATTACATTCACAGTATATCATAGAGAATTACACATTAATTACACAAAATGATCATTTACATGTACATAAGTGATTAGCTTTCATCACTATCCTCATTGTCTATGTGAAGTGCAAAGGCGTCTTGAGGAACATAAGATGTAAACACACTCTCATAAAAAATATCCAGATCATGAAAACCTCTTGGTGGTGCCTTCACTACTACAAAAACTGCATCACACAACGGTGGAAATCTGTTGTGTGATGTGCACCATGTCTGTCGTCTATCTCGATGTTGTGTGATGAGTACACTCACACAACGGTGAAACACCGTTATCTGAATATCATAGACACAACGCATTGCTTATAACCGTTGCACCAGTTCTGCGCATGCCAATGCCAGAAATTGGATGCGGCGCATTTTCGATGGTGATCAGACAACAGAATTAAGTACACGCTGTTGTTGGTTAACTTCTCACACAACAGAAACATAACACTCAGATAACAGTAGTAAGTACACACTGTTGTTGGTTAACTTATCACACAACAGAAAAATATGGCGACTGTTGTTGGTTGTTCCTTCACACAACAGGTATCATAAGTAATTGTTGTCTGTGTGAGGCTCAGTGTTGAATTCTTCACAAGTCATACAACATCTTATTTCTATACCGTTATGTGATTTAACATTGGACAACGGATATGTATTCGTTCTGTTGTGTGAGTTTTAATTGGACAACAGATATGTATTCGTTCTGTTGTGTGAGTTTTAATGAGACAACAAAATTTGGTTGGTACCGTTGTGTGATTAAAATTGATTTGTTGTGTGATTAACGATATATACGTATTCATACAACGTAATGTAATTTACTGTTGTCTGATTATTTTCAATTCTTTACCTGAAATATTTCCACAAAAATAATGCACAATATATAAGATTTAGGCATTCAAATACTCTAATTCAACAATCTAATGTACCAAAAGAGGTAGCATTCATATATATATATATATATATATATATCCATCCATTCCATAAAACCACATAAGGCATTGTAGCTAATTACACTGAAAGAAAGCAAAAGCTTATACAACATGTAAGTTCCAAAAACATGCACATATGCTGCATGTGAATATATGTATCAGCATATATATATATATAACTGAACAAACTGCCCTCTCCTTCAACCAATTACTTGATGGCTCCTACATATATGACTTGACGACAAATTTTGCCCACTCATTCCGGATTACATCAATGTCCTCTTGGCTATACATGTAGTTGCTTCTCCTCTCCCACTGAAACAGTTTTAAGTTAACAACCCAACATTACCATACAGATCATTCAAACAAATAGAGAATATCAACTTTAGTAACACAAGTATATATATATATACAGCTCATTCCTAGCGCGTACCTTACGAACAAACGATAGATCCTTATCTTCAATTATATCTCGCATGTATCTCATCACGAAGTAGCCACACTCCGTAGAGCTAGGTTGGGGAGGAATACCCTAAGCAAGGCAGATACATTTAACAACAAAAGAACATAATCAAAATCTGCAATAGTTTAAAAGGTAATTCAATTCCAACCTAGCTCAAACATTACTTACCGCTAAATTCTTCCACAAAACTGAACTCCTGCCTTTCTTGCCTTTGTGTGCATTATACATAGCAATGGCACTAAAGAAAAAAACAAGCACATTATCACTTGCACACATGATTTTTCCCAACACCATGCAAACAGTGATGTATATATTGGTTCAAGTATAAATAAATTTTGGAGACTATAAACATGAATTTGAAATAAGCAGGTACTATATATATATATGGAGACTAGCTATGACTTACGTATCAACAATTGATCTCCATTCTCCAGTGGGTAACCGCCTCTTCAACGGATCCATGAAATAGACAGTGTTTTCCTCTGGATTCATAACAGTAAGCATCCAATGATTACTACATATAATGAAATAATCAGATTTGTGTTCTCCACCCATGTTTATCAATACTTACACACAAATGCAAAGTTTTACGTATATAACAAAGAACCTTAATGAATCACTTACTCTGCGTTATAAGGCAGCAAGAAAATCTGGTTTGGTTTTGCCGTTAAAAGCCTATCCTTGATATGCTGGGACTGGGCATGACCATCCCCGTACCGGATTGCACCGATCATTGAAGGGTCAACAAAAGCAACCATATCCAGCATTTTATATCGAGTCAATAAATCAAGAAGGTACCTAACATTCCAATATACCAAGTTTGAATTCAGCAACAAGAAATTCACATCTATACATGTAAGGAAATAGCGTATATTACAAAGAATATAAACATCAGTTTCTATTTACCTCTGGTATACCACTATGCAGTTTCCAGTAACTTCCCTCATGCTAGCAATTCTTTCAACATCTGATCCTAGTATAAACGTCTTTCGTTGATACCCAAATACTTTAGACTCCATTTCGAACGTGATAGCACGTCCATCTTTAAATGCCTCTTCACCCCAATTGCAAAGTATCTTCAATGGAGCTGGCAAGGAAGGTGCTAAAGACTTTAAGCTAATTAGTACCTTAGCATTTTCGTCTTCTTCCAGTACCAATTTTTTTCTCTTCCTCTTCTCAACTTTATCCTTGGTAAATTTCTACAACAAATTGAACTCAACTGATGTAAGATTTTCAAATCTTTATAGCTACATAATTGAGCAAATAGGGTTCAAAAATGAAACCTATTTGTTATCAATTATAATGAGAAATTACCTTGTCATGTGACATTATGACAAGCTCTTTTGGCCATGCTACCCAGCTCCCCATGGCTTGCCTAACAGTTAGTATTTCATCGGCCACAGGAAATGGAACTAAGGCTTTCTCATCTACAACACAATAGACTGAAACTTGCACATTATTATCCCCTAGTGGATAACCATGACAAGTTTGAGAGGAGTCATCGCATTCCATAACAGTAGCTAGAGCTACAATATGGTCAATTGACCCTAATGCCAACTTGGCATCAATCTCAACTCCCATAACCTGAAACAAACAACAATACACTCTGTTATAACAAACAACTCACACCATATATTCATTCATAATTTCCAAGTCATATATAACTATACTACTTTGCACTAGTTTCATATACCAACATATATACCTTTGATTTTTCTTGCTTTGTTGTCAAATCTATATACCCTATAGGGTCATCATGCACCTGAGCTTGATCTTCTTCCAGTTTTGTATTATCTACCACCTCAGCCAACTTGCCCTGGTCATTATGTTTGTGGTTAATGGGGACAGATTTGGCATCCTTCTCCTTCTTCTTGGAAACCTTTTTAAGCACCAGCTTTTCTTCCAATGCAGCTAGAACTTTTTGAACTGATTTCCCATCAAAACGAGTCGCTGCTTCTTCCATCACATCACATCTCACTTCACCAACACCGGGAATATCGGTTTGTGAACAACTACCCACAGAACCATGCAGATTACTTTTGTCGCTTGTCCCACTACGCCTTCCATCTACCTTTGCTTCTAGCTCTGCAAATTTAGCAATCCAAAATGCCCTTTCTTCTGCAATTATCTGCTCCTTAGCATTTTAAATGATTTTCTCTTTGTGCTCTTGTAAAATCTGCTCCTTGGCCTCTTCAATGATCTTCTCTTTTTGCTCTTGTAGAATTTTCTGCACACTCACTTTCACCGCCTCATGGATGCTCTCCTTTCTACGTTTAGGAAAGTGGAAGTAAATGGAGGGGTTCACATAACCTCCCACGCGTCTCACTCTTCCAGGATGCTCAGGAGTCCCCAAAGCCAACGTCAATACATCATCACTTCCGCTAGTGTTTAGTTCTCCAATAGCAACCTTCTCCTTCAAGGTAACCTGACACATTTATAGTATAGAACTTAAGCGGCTCAGCAACATAACATTACAAATTAATCCCCCAACATAACCCCAAATCAAGCAAGCAATATAAGTAGTTAAGATTTTAAGTCCAAGAACTATAATTAAACATTTAAACTACAATTTGTATAAAGGACAAGCCTTTAAAATTTCGTATGGGAAGCAAGCATGTATAATTGGATCGAATACTATATCCAACCATTATTACCATTTTTCATGGATCTAGCACAAGTTTAATAATTTACTATGAAGTTGACAAATATTCATCAACAAATATCTTGTAATTAAGAACTGCATTGTAAGAATTTCATTTTCTAACCCTTTCCTGATCTTAACTCCGATCCGAAGAGATCTCCCAACAACACAATTTCAGTACTTTCTAAAATGGTCAAGGTGTCCTACAGCATTACAAACAATTAGCTTTACTAATCAAGCCTTGGGCTTATTCCAGTCCAAATAAGTCTACAGCATAAATTCAGTGCCTAAACCAACAAAGCATATTCAATACCGGTACCTTTCAAAGATTATAAATACGAAATTTAAATCCATATAATGAAAGCAATAACTAATAGTCTTCACGATAGATAATCAATATCATTCACCACTAAAAGCACATCAAAGATCTTCGTAAGAACAACACACCTTTATTCTTTGGTAGACGTAAGCAAACTGTTATAATAACACAAAATAAAAAACCCAGAAATGGAAAACAATATCAAGCAGCTAAAAAGAACCTCAAAAAATCCAACAATTAGCTCAGATAATTGCTATTGTCTGTATCACTACAAAATGAAAGTAGCCTAGAATGACCAAAACTCGCAGAGACACTTAATCAAACACTCAAGAAGAAAAGAATGGGCTGAAAATTAAGAAAGCATACCACAAATCAAACACTCAAACAAACAGAAATTGAGTCGCCTAGACTTGTAAATCGTCAGTTTCTATAATCCAATCTCTCTTCTGTATGTAAAGCTTTGAGATTTCCCTATAATCAACAAACCCAGCAAACAAAATTTCAGATTAAAGAATTGATAGAGGGATCGAATTTAATAAACAAACCCAGTAAACTAACCCAATGGCGTAGCGACACCCTCCCCCACGCCAGAGTCGGCGTCCTTGAGCCTTTGGTGAGATGGGTGGATGTCAAATCGGTGTAGACTCAAAGACTGTTTCTTGACTGCGGGTTTGGGGTCGCCGAAGGCATCGTAGAGGCAGTTGAGGATGACCGGGAGGACGTCGGCGGCGAGGGTCTGGATTGTTTTCTTGAGATATTCGACTAGAAACCCGATATCTGGGTTTGGAGAGCGATTGAGAGTGATTGAGAGTGTTCTGACTCGGGCTAGAAAACCGGGTATCTAGGTTTTGAGAACGATTGAGAGTGATTGAGAGTGTTCTGACTCGGGATAGAAAGATTTGATAGTGATGGAGAGTTCTGATAAAGTGATAGTGATCGAGAGGGGAAAGAAAGTTTCGAGAGGGAGAGTTCTGATAGAGGGTTCTTTTTTTCTTTCTCTCGACAGTTTGCTCGGTAGGTTTGGCTGGTGAGAATATTTGCTTGGTTTGGTAACAGATAATGTCATAGATATTTGCTTTGCTTGGCTGGTGAGAATAAATTTGTCATAGAAGAATTAAGTTCATCACACAACAGATAATGAAACAACTGTCGTACAAGAGTATGTAATGTCAAAGTAGAGAGGGAAATTTGGCTGCCTAGCTAGCTCGGTTTGGAGGGAGCAATTCAAATAGATTTGAGCCTTCA